>JAESVK010000909.1:698052-716398 GCA_017140935.1 Hamamelis virginiana | reverse complement strand
AAAAAAAAAAAAGCCTAAACAACTAGAGACAAATAGAAGGCAAAAGCTGAAGACTGAAGCTTTTAAGGAGGATATATCTTAAGACTAAAGGCTACTCTTTTAGCCAAAGAATCAACCTCCAGTAAGTATGGAGATGAGTTAAGATCTTATGATTTGGAAGTTATGATTAAGGTAGACCTAGAGAAAATGTATGATTGAGGAAAAATCATCTAAAATGGTTTAGTCAAGTCAAAGAAGACCTAAAGACTATACCAGTGTGAAAGGATAAATTGATTCAAGTTCAAAGTCTTAAAAGGACAAAAAGAAGGAGATGAAGGACTCCAAAGGACTTGGAAATTGGTTCAAATTCAAGATAGCGCCTATTTGAGACCTTCCTCAATCGAGTATAGTTATGATCGAGTTTGATTTTATTTTATTCTTTAAGGTCCTGTGCTATTAGTTTAAGTTTTATGGAGTCAAGAGTATAGTTTGTTATTTTCTGATTACCATCCAAGTTGCTATTTTCTTGTTAGTTGCTATTTTCTATTAGTAGTTAGTTGCTGTTTTCGTATTAAAATCCTAGTTGCTATTTTCTTATCGGATTCCTAGTTTCTATTTGAATGTTCTGCTCGGGTTAGGTCATATCAAAGACCTATATATAAGCTTGCAAGTCTCTCTTTTAATGATGAATAAGAATTACAAAATTTTCCTGAAGCTATTTTAGCTCTTTGAGGGTTGTGATGCAATCCTAAATTTCCTAACCCTACATGTGATGCCTAAGGGACCTTGGGTGTGAGGCCTAAGGATTCTGGGAGTGATTCCTAGATTATTTTCTTCTTATTCTCCTCCTAATTTTTTGTGCTGTTGTTCAGTTGTATTTTCTTTAAATCCTACCATAAAACTTTGTTTCACACCCTTTAACCCTCAAAACCCTACGTTCTTTATAAATCCCAACCCTTCTCCAACCTTTAAACCTTAACCTTAGCATCCAAAACCCTAAAATAATTGAATCTGCAACCAGAAACCCTTTTTGTCCAGAATTTCTAGCAAAATACCCTGTGTTTCCAACCACTACCTTGACCCAAACATTAACCCTTGTTGTCCACAATAAAATGGTAAGAGGTAGTAAGAAAGGACTTGCGTGCTAAGGATATAAAGAATGTTATGACCTTGATACAGTTTAATGGCACAAAAAAATTTATGCAGCCTATCATATATGACACAGATACTGATATGGAATCTGTGCCGAACACGACATACATGCAATTGGACACTGCTGGGAGAAAAAGAAAGAGGAAGAGGAAGAAAAAGGAGGAGAAAAAGAAAGGGAGAGAGAGAGAGAGAGAGAATCTTGTTTGGGTTGGGCCAGAAGATATTAGTCAAAGGTGTTGTCGGAGAATACTGAAGCTATCGCCGGCGGAGGGGACCTCTCACCCTCTCATAGATACAGGTATCTCTAGAAAAAAACCCTTTTCTCCTTTAATATCTTCTTTTTTCAATTTAGTCCCTAATCTTTCTTCATTTCTAATATGACCAAAGCTCTACCTTATAATGTAAGTCATAAAAATTAATTATTATGCCATTGCCACCATAATGTTAAAATACATTCAAATTTACCTTTCATCATCTAGTTATTTATTTATTGAATTATAACACCTAATGTATTTACCTTATATAATACTTATATATATATTTATACATACAGGACTTCTATGGTAAGGTGCACCTGATGCATCTTGCATCAGGTGAACTGCCTCCCAGCCCTTGGATCCTTTCAACGGATGAGATGAAGCCTCATTAAGAGAGATACGCGGACCTAGCTTAACCCACTCCAAGAAGCAAGATTCTAGGCGCACTCTCTCTCCTCCCAACCTGACAACTCTGTCTTTCTCTCCTCCCCATCTACTCTCTCTCTCTCTCTCTCTGTCTTCTTCCCCACGAGCAAATCGGAGCTACAGATGATCTTTACCAGCCTCACCGTCTTAGCCTAGTTGTTCATCCCCACCTTATAGTTCATCATTCTGAACATATGATCTTTACTGCATATGGGTACCAAAGGAGAATGAGAAAAGGCTAGAAATAGAGGGGCTGCCGAAGAATGATCTTGTAATGGCATAATGATTTTCATGGCCTGCATTGATTTTGATCTTCTGCTTTTCAACACTTTGTGTTTGTCCTAAAAATTTTATATGTGAAACTAAAAATGAAAAGAAGAAAAACGATGGCGTTGCTTGTATTAAAGGTATGGACTATATCGAGTTATGGATTTAGTAACCTTTGTTGAAAGAGAGAGGAGGTTGAAAAATAAGAGAAGAAACTGGAGCGGGTTAAGTTTTGATACAACTAAATCTAAATATGGTTGAAAATCGAAACAAAATTTCAAATTCATTTGTTTTTATTTCAAAGTTTAAATTTGCTTTTAAATCTATCCACATCCTTCTAGTAGGCGTTTTTACGCATCCAACATAATTATCAAATCCGAACCAGACACTGACTCGATCAAGGAAGAGAGGGGGAGGTCATAAGTCATTGGCGGAACACTAGGTCTGTTAGCCTTATGGCCTTTCTCATGACCTTTTAGGTCAAGTTTTGATGATAACAAACATGAGCTAATATGTTTTTAAAGTGATGCAAGGTTTATACTTGTTGAAATCATCCTATATGCATCAAGGACTCAAGCAAGATAAGCAAGCATGGATTGAATCCTAGTCAAGATAGCATCATGAGAACTCAAGCTCAAGAAAGAAGACTCAAGACACCTCAAGCATGGTTCAAAGTCGCGGTCGCGGACGTCGTCGCGTCGCGGTCGCGGACGACTCGTCACGTCTCGGGCGAGATGCAACTTTAGGCATGAAATAATGTTCAAAAAAATTTAAAAAAATCATAGAAAATTCAGAAAAAATCAGGCAATCAAATTAGAACCATCAAACAAGCAAAATAAATGGCTTAGAGTGCATGATATGACTTAAAACATAAAAAAAGCCGCTAGCGCACTGAATTGCACCATTGAAATACATATATTATTAGCTTTTGCATGATTTATGATTAGCACATCAAATGTCCATTCAAGTTCAACTTTTTCTAGTATTTCATTGTCACATTTGTTTACACCTCGTTTTGAAAATACCACTATAGGTCAAATATTTTGAGAAACTGACTGTTAGATTAGAGATTTATATATGTTTGGTATGTAGGAAAAAAATCAAAGTGATCCAACTGTTAGATTTTGAAAAATTTCATTGTGAAAAACTATTATATTTTTTTATTAATTACAAATATCACAGTTTTTTATAGTGATACTTCTAAAAATCTAACCGTTGGATCACTATGATTTTTGGTATACAAATTTTCTAAAATAAAAAATTAAATTAAATAAATCTAATATTTTGAGAATTAGTTACAAATTTTGCATTAGTTACAAATTTTGTAATTTGTTTTTTTTAAATAAAAAATTACATAGTGTACATATAGTTTTTGTAAAAAAATTACCTAGTGTACATAGCATTTTTGAATAAAAAATTAAATAAATCTTGGGCCTAGTGGTATAAAAAAATTATGTTTGGCACTTATGTAGGCCAAAAAAATATATATCATGAGACTCAATTTTATACTGTAAAGTCCTTAAGATTTCAAAATTCATATGCTTATTTGTTAAGTTAAAATTTTTTGGGACTAGTGGTATAAAATAATTATATTATTTTAAAAAAAATAACTTTAGGCCTATTTATGTAAAGGGTTGTGTTTCCCTTACCATTTTTTTAACCATTATTTCTATCATCATTTTTTAAAACACCAGCGTCAATTTAACATTTTGAGAAACCAACCGTTGGATTAGATACTTTTTTTTTTATTTAGTTGAAAAATAAAATTATAAATTATAAATTTAATTTTTATGTATCTTATAAAAAACAAAATGTTAAACTAAGATATTTAATACGGTTTAAAATATCAAAACCAAAATATTTAACTTAAGATATTTAATAAAATAAAATCAAGATATTTAAAATGAAATTAAAGTATTACTTACCGAAAAAAGAAAAGAAAAAGAAATTAAAGTATTACTTAAGATATTTAATAAAATAAAATAAAGATATTTAACTAAAGATATTTAATAATTAAGCCATACCTGAAGACTGGGACCGCTCGACCAATCGCACTCGCACCTGACCACCAGTCGCCTCTGACTCTGAGCCCTAGAGTGTAGAAGAGAAGCCCTCGCACAGTCGCATCCTTCGCACCCTCGCACCCTCGCACACCCCTCCCTTTCTCGCCGGGGAAGAACTGAAGCACCGCGGCACCTCCAACCTCCCTTTCTCACCGGCGCTAGCCACGAAGAGCTCCTCGGCGGTCTCAGATCAGAAAAAAAGAGGAAAAAGAAGAAGATGGGCTGTCGGCAGTCTCAGAAATGTTCAAAAAGAGGGATTTTGAGTTGCCGTGGGTACTCAGAACAGAAAAGAAGAGGAAGACGAAGGTGAAGAGGAAGAGGAACTCGTCTCTTGGGATATGCAAAAGAGGAGGACCCGTGACCTTTTTTGCTGCAAGCCAGCAAGTCAGTTCCTCTTCTTTTCTTCCATGGAATCTCTCTTTTGCAGCTTTTGTTCTTTTCAAAATATGAATTATTTGAAAATTGGTAACGGCTCGTTCATCTCGGACGATATCTCGGCCGAGATGAGTCGAGAAGAAGAGATCTCGGCAACTCGTCTCGTCTCGGCCGAGATATCGTCCGAGATGAACGAGTCTGCAACTACTCGCCGTGATTTTCAACTCGGGACAAAATCTCGTCCAGGTGGTCTCCGAGACCTGGTTGACTCGTCCGAGTCATCTCGGAAACGGCCGATACTTCGAACCCTGACCTCAAGACCTTGTAATTGTTGTTGTCTTTTGTATTATGAGTGTCTTAGGTTATTTGTAAAAACTCTCAAAGAGATAGAACTTCAAAAGCTCAAATGAACCTTAGTTTTAACTATAGGTGGTTCACATAGATTCAACCTTCACACGTACACTCAGGGTTTTAAGTATCGCGTAACGGACCCGTAACGGTAACGGTAAATGTGTAACGGGTATCGGGTGATACGTAACGGGTATCAGGCGCGAGGGCCGTGAATTTTTTTTCTTTCTGCACACCAACCCCCAAAAGCAGTAATACACATATATTTACCCTATACTAATGCATATTAATGTTTTCAAAGAGTTTTAGTGAATTTATTTCAAGTTTTCACTAATCATTAGTTCGTTACTCAATTAAAATTAATTGAGTAATGAACTAGAACTCTTTGAATATAAATAAACGTGTTAAAAATTCATATACACCTGTAATTTATAATTATTTTGAAAAATATTTTTACAATATATTGTGTAAGTTATAAGTTACTAGCTTGCAAGTTAAAAAGTTTTAAAATAAAACCAAAATTTTGTTTGAATTGTATAATAATTATTTAAATGTTATTAAATTTTTATTTACTCTTTTAAGAATAAAATTTTTGGTTCATATATTTTTAATTATAATTTATTTTTGGCATTTTAGTTTTATTTGCTTTGAAATATTTATAACTATTTAAAAAAGCAAACCGAAATAAGCAATTTTAATTTTATAAAAAAATTATAAAAGTAATAAAATTTGTATTATTAAATTAGAAGTTAACTTAATTGCACAAGTCAATTAACCATTGGTTAATATTAAATAGTCAAACTTATATATATAAAAAAAAAAAAAGGACAATAGACACTGTTGAGAGATACGATTATGAAAGGAAACCTGTATAGTGTAGGAGATTTTGTGTAATCCCTGATTTTTAGGGATCAGTTATGCTGTATTATTTGATTAGGATAGTTTCCTGATTTGTAGGGATTAGTTATGCTGTATATTCTGATTAGGATAGCTTCCTGATTTGTAGGATAATTAGTTCCTGATTTGACTGATAAGCTGTGTACTATAATATGGGTGTAGATCAGAATATTCAATATCAATGAATCAGTTTTCAATTGTTATTCACGACATGGTATCAGAGCTCTAGGCTCTTTTCTGGATTTCTTTGAATTTACCTCTGTTCATCTGATTCCCCTTATATCACCCTTCTTAAATTGTTCTAAACAATCATGTCGGAGTCCACCAATACCAGCCCTGTCTCGGAAGTACCTTCAACCGAGAATTCTGCAGCTGTTTCAACAGGTGAGTTGCATAACATACAAGCAGCATATCGATTAAATGGAAAAAATTATTTAAAGTGGTCTCAATTGGTCCGGACATTTTTGAAGGGAAGAGGCAAACTGAGCCATTTGATTGGCACAGGGCCTTCGAAAGGGGATTCCAAGTTTGACGCGTGGGATGAACAAGATTCACTTGTAATGTCTTGGCTATGGAATTCGATGCTCCCAGAGATCAGTGATACGTGTATGTTTCTTAGTACAGCCAAGGAAATATGGGAGGCTGTCAAGCAAACCTATTCTAAAGTCCATGACGCCGCGCAGATTTATGAGATTAAGACTAAAATCTCTGCAACCAAGCAAGGTACTCGTACTGTCACGGAATATTCCAATCTCTTACAAGGATTATGGCAGGAAATGGACCATTATCAATGCATTCAGATGCGGTGCAGCGATGATGCAACGATTCTCAAGAAATTAGTTGAAAAAGATCGGGTATATGATTTTCTTGCTGGACTAAATATTGAGTTTGATGCTGTAAGGGTACAAATCTTAGGAAAAGAGGACCTGCCATCATTAAATGAAACCATCTCAATCATCCGTGCTGAAGAAGGAAGAAGGAGTGTTATGCTAGAGACTCAAGTCGGGGATAGTTCTGCCCTAGTGACAAAATCTGCTGGAGTTCGAAATTCAGGACCCACACAGCCCACCGAGGGGTCCAATAGGCAAGCTGACTCGTCGAGACCCTTCAATAGAGATTCTCTTTGGTGTACATATTGCAGGAAGCATCGTCATACGAAGGATCGGTGCTGGAAACTCAATGGCAGGCCTCCAAATATGAATAGAAATTTTTCCGACAAGAATACAAATGAGCGGGGACAAGCAAATGTTGTCAGCACTCATCCGAGCAATGAGGAAAATCCACAGAATTCAATTGTTGATCTTAACCAGGAAGACATCGAGAAGTTAAAGACGTTTTTGGGATCTCTTGAGAAACCGTCCTCAGCAGGTATATCTTCATTGGCATTTTCAGGTATATCTTCTTCTTGTGTTTCTAATGCCTCGGATAAAGTTTCTCCAAAGACATGGGTCATTGACTCCGGTGCCACCGATCACATGACCTGTTCTTCAAAAAATTTTACTTCATACACTCCTTGCTCTAGTCATAGGAAAATAACCATAGCTGATGGATCAATTACCACAGTAGCAGGACATGGGGACATTTTTTTAAATAACTCTCTCACACTTAAAAATGTTCTTCATGTTCCCAAACTGTTTACAAACCTTGTTTCAATCCAAAAGCTTACTAAAGATTCAAATTGCAGTGCAACTTTTTACCCCTCTCATTGTGTGTTTCAGGAACAGGGCACGAAGAGGATGATTGGACATGCTAGTGAGAGAGATGGGCTTTACTACCTGGAAGAACAAAGTGGTAGTGCTAGAGTTGAGAGTTCCCTACCCATATCATTCCTTTCTGAGTCAGTTATTTCCAATAAAGACAAAATTTGGCTTTATCATCGTCGTCTAGGTCATCCGCCATTTAGTGTTATTAATCGTTTGTTTCCTTTGTTATTCAAAGAGTCCAGTTTCGAGAATTTTCATTGTAGTGATTGTGAACTTGCCAAACACAAGCGTGTTTCTTTTCCAATAAGTAATACAAAAACATTTGTTCCATTCACTCTTATTCATAGTGATATTTGGGGACCGTCTACCGTTCCTAATATTTCTGGTGCTAAGTGGTTTGTGTCGTTTATTGATGATTGTACTCGTGTGACGTGGATATATCTTATGAAAAATAAATCTGATGTTAGCACAGTGTTTCCCAATTTTTATAACATGATCAAGACCCAATTTGATGTTGGAATTAAAAGATTTCGATCGGATAATGCCAAGGACTACTTTAATCAATTTCTCTCACCATTCTTTCAAAAACAAGGAATCATTCATGAATCCTCTTGTGTTAGCACACCTCAACAAAACGGGGTGGCCGAACGAAAGAACGGTCATCTTCTTGCTATCACACGAGCATCTTTATTTCACAAAAATGTCCCAAAACAGTATTGGGGAGAGGCAGTTTTAACTGCAGCTCATCTTATAAATAGGCTGCCAACAAGAGTCTTTGATTTCAAAAGCCCAATGGATATTCTCACAAAATTCTTTCCGAATTTCAATGTTTCAAATGGTCTGACTCCAAGAGTTTTTGGAAGTGTTGCATTCGTTCATGTTCATTCTCAAAATAGGGGAAAACTTGATCCACGTGCTCTCAAGTGTATTTTCGTTGGTTATTCCTCCACTCAAAAAGGGTACAAATGTTTCCATCCACCAACAAGAAAATTCTTCGTTTCCGCTGATGTCACCTTCGTTGAAACTGAGTCGTATTTTCAAACCTCCTATCTTCAGGGGGAGAAGCTGAGTGAAGATAGGGACAGAGACTTGTTTCTCCTTGATTCCCATTTCGGTCAGCCCAATCAGTCCAATCTCGAGTCTGACTCTGTCATTGCCAATCCCGAGTCTGACTCTATCATTGTTCCGCCCAATTCCGAGTTCATTTCTGGTCAGCGTGGTTCTACTGAACTTATTCAACCCAAATCTGCCGAGTTAACACGACCACTACAAGTGTATTCCAGGAAGCAAAGACCAAACTCTCAACCTGTGCATGTTCAATCACCTGTTCGAGCTACTGTTCAACCCTCCGAGACAATTCCCAGACCCATCGAGTCCACCAAACAGCCATTCAACATTAAGGAACCCATCAATGAAACCGTTGACCCAACTGATGATGATCAACCAATTGCCCTTAGGAAAGGAACTAGAGCCTGCACAAAGCATCCATTGTACTTGTTCATGTCCTATAAAAACCTATCCCAGAGACATAGAGCCTTCCTTAGTAACTTACACACAATTCCTATTCCTAGAAACCTATCTGAGGCATTAGGAAACAAGGACTGGGAGGATGCCATGAAAGTGGAGATGAAAGCTCTGGAAAAGAATAAAACATGGGACTTGGTCAGATTGCCGGAAGGAAAGAAGTTGGTTGGATGTAGGTGGGTCTTCACTGTAAAATACAAGTCAGATGGTTCATTGGAGAGATACAAGGCAAGATTAGTTGCCAAAGGCTACACTCAGACCTATGGTGTAGACTACCTTGAGACGTTTGCTCCAGTTGCAAAAATGAATACGGTACGGGTTCTCTTGTCATTGGCCGCTAACTTTGGTTGGAACTTACAACAGTTCGATGTAAAAAATGCATTCCTTCATGGTGATCTTGAAGAGGAAATTTACATGGAAGTCCCGCCAGGATTTGAATCTAAGGAAGGGATGGTTTGCAGGTTGAAGAAAGCCCTATATGGACTCAAGCAGTCACCAAGGGCCTGGTTCGGGAGGTTTGCAAAGGTGATGACTGTTTTGGGTTATAGGCAGAGTCAAGGAGACCATACTCTGTTTGTGAGACACTCGGAGTCAGGGGGAGTGACAGCATTGTTGGTATATGTCGATGATATTATAGTAACGGGCAATGATGAGGAAGGAATGCAGAGTTTGAAGAAATGCTTGGAGAAAGAGTTCGACATCAAAGAACTCGGAAAGTTAAAATACTTTCTGGGTATTGAAGTGGCGCATTCAAAGCAGGGAATTTTTATATCACAGCAAAAGTATGTATTAGACTTGTTGAAGGAAACTGGGAAGCTAGGGTGTAAGCCGAGTGACACACCTATTGAGTTCAATCATGGATTATGTGATGCTCCAGAAGACACAATAGTGGATAGAAATTCTTATCAGAGACTTGTGGGGAGACTAATTTATTTGGCGCATACGAGACCGGACATTGCCTTTGCTGTGAGCGTTGTTAGTCAATTTATGCATAATCCCAAAGAAATGCATCTGAAGGCTGTACATAGAATTCTACATTATTTGAAGGGAAACCCCGGGAGAGGAATTTTGTTCAAAAGAGGAGGAAGCATGACACTGGAAGCCTATACTGATGCTGATTATGCAGGTTCTTTAGTTGATAGAAGGTCAACCTCGGGCTATTGCACTTTTCTAGGTGGCAATCTTGTGACATGGAGGAGTAAAAAACAGAGTGTGGTGGCAAGATCAAGTGCAGAATCCGAGTTCAGGTCAATGGCACTTGGAATATGCGAACTGTTGTGGTTAAAAATAATTTTGGACGACTTACGGATAAAGTGGGAAGGTCCAATGAGATTATACTACGATAATAAGTCAGCCATAAGTATTGCCCACAATCCGGTGCAACATGATCGTACAAAACACATTGAAGTGGATAGACATTTTATCAAGGAGAAATTGGACAGCGGATTAATCTGCACTCTGTTTGTTTCAACAAAAGATCAATTAGCTGATGCTCTTACAAAGGGACTGTCGAGTAATGTTTTTGAAAGTATAATCAGCAAGCTTGGAATGGAGAATATCCATTCACCAGCTTGAGGGGGAGTGTTGAGAGATACGATTATGAAAGGAAACCTGTATAGTGTAGGAGATTTTGTGTAATCCCTGATTTTTAGGGATCAGTTATGCTGTATTATTTGATTAGGATAGTTTCCTGATTTGTAGGGATTAGTTATGTTGTATATTCTGATTAGGATAGCTTCCTGATTTGTAGGATAATTAGTTCCTGATTTGACTGATAAGCTGTGTACTATAATATGGGTGTAGATCAGAATACATATGGGTGGGTGGAGAGTCAAGACCACAATGCCCCACTAGAAGTACTGCCCGCCAATTGCTTCCTTTACGTGACGACGACAGCAGTGGCGACGGAGTCCTCACCAGCGACTGCACAGGTAAGTCCTCTCATTTGAACTCACAACATGTTTTTTATCTTCTTTTTCTCTTAATCCAACACTTGAGGGACTAACATCACGAGACTTTATCATTTATATTTGAAAGAAAAGCAAAGTAGTGTACTGATTGTTAGAAATCTCTGCTTGCATCAGAGAACTATGGGTTTCCTGTCATACACGTGGGAGTAACGGGAATCGGGGTGTAACGGCCTTTATGCACCTTTATCAACTGTATCAGGCCGATACACCGTAAATTGCTTTACACATATAATATCGGGGTGTAAGGCGTACAGGAGCCTCTGAAATCCCATACATATCGGGCGATACATATAGGATCGGGCAATACTTAAAACTATGCGTACACTATTAGAAGTTTGTTGGACCTTATGAATGGCCCTTAGAATCTCTCAAACTTGCTTTGAATGGCCTCTTGCCTTCTGCACAAGCTTTGGACTTCAATTGGAAAATATTTCTGCTTTCTTAGCAAGGCATGCAAAGCCATTTGAACGGATGTCCCTATTTGAACAGGATAGTGCTTGCGCATTGGGGATTTTGGCCGTTTGAACGAGAATTGAGATTTTCACTAAGGCCATTAAAACAAGGCTTTGAGCCATTCAAACGGGGCTTCGGGCCGTTCGAATCGAAGACTGTGATCTTTATGCCATTCAAATAGGCCCTCGGGCCGTTCGAACAGCATACACAGAAAATGACCATAACGGCTAGTTTTCAAATCCTAAAGGTGATATTCTCTCCCATGTCTATTTCAACTCATTACATTCGTCTTAGGACGGTTGTTGAGCACACACAAACTAATATTGACTTAGTTTACATCATTTTCTTGCGATTCAAACAATCGTTCAAGCAATACCTTAGTGAAAGCTTCCAAAGAACTCTAATCCTTGAGCTATACTTGTTATTATCTCATGAGAAGCTGCTAATGTGAGCTATCAATTGTACAAATCTGCTTGTCGAAGCACACATCATGAACTCGCTCTCTACTGTCAACATCTTGTAAGCTTAGGTTTTGGTAACCTTTGTGAAACTTGGAGTTGGTCTTCAAGCATTGCTGTGTAAAGGTTGATCTTGAGCCCGTGAGAAAAGATCATTGGTGTAAGGTTTCATCTCTACCGGTTAAAGGGATTGTCTGGTGGATTGGGAAATCCTTGAGCTTGATGCGTAAGGCGCAGACGTAGGCTTGGTGCCGAACCACGTTAATATCGATTGTGTTTGATTTCTCTCTCCCTACTCTCTTGAAATTTATATTTCTATCTGTGTATATTTATATAAATTGCATCCATATTTATTGTGGTTTTTTATTTCCGCTTTATTTGTAGTAGTTTGCCATTGACAGTATTCCCCCCCCCCCCCCCCCCTATAGTGTCTATTTTTAGGACAACAAGGTCAACTAGTCAAACCCTTTAATAATAAAAATATATTATTTTAATTACATTTAAGGTTAATTATAAGTATATATAGGTTAAATACTATTTTTTCATACATATGTTAAAACAAACGCAAGCAAGATAGGTGGTAAATTCCTTCAGAGAAGCTTTTTTTTTATGAGCAACAAAATTTTATTAAGAAAAGGAGAGGACAAGATGTCCTAGAGAAACAAACACAAGAAATTTAAAGCTAAAAAACAAGGCCAAAAAAGACCTACTAAACTACAAACCCCTACTTACAATGCACCAACCAATTACTCAAGATAAGAAACAGAGGAACACCCTTAAACTCCTTAGCCACTGAAGCCCAAAAAGAACCCCAAAAACACACTCGCTCCCATAAACCATCAAAACTATTAAATTTATCTTCAAAAATACGGGCGTTCTTTTCAAGCTAAAGAACCCAAAAATGGTCAAAGCAACACATCTCCACAAAACAATAGCCTTCTCAAAACCCCCAAAAATACAGAACTCAATTTTGATCAAAGCTATAGCATTTCTTGGCGCTACCCAACAGAGATCCAAAGACTTAAACAACCTTTGCCAAAGAGCCATTGCCAAAAAAACAGTATAAAAATAAGATATCAATGCTCTCACTATCATTCCTACAAAGAACACACCACTAGGGAGATAAGGACATACCAAGATACCTTCTTTGTAGCACCTCGTTAGTAAGCATCTTTCGATGAGCCATTGTCCAAGCAAAGAGCTGAACTTTTAAGGGCACTTTTGCATTCCAAACATATTGCATGGACTAAAAACAGGCAATGAAGATGGATCACACAAGGCTTCAAAGAAAGACTTTGACGAAAACCCACCTGAAGACTGCACACTCCACTTTTTGTTATTTGCGACTATAGGATTCAAAACCAACCCTTCCAAAAGAGAAAACAAAGAAGCCAACTCCTCAACCTCCCTAACATCCAAATTCCAACGAAAATGGAAATCCCACCTTATAGGAAATGAATAAGATACCACAAAACTAATGATAAGAGCATTATGAACTACTAACAAAGAATACATACGAGGAAACAAAGACAAAAAGGCCCCACCCCCCCCCCCCCCCTCCAAACATCCTTCCAAAACCTACTTCCATCCCCACACCCAACATTGAAAGAAACAACATGAGAATAAGAACCGAAAACTTGGGAAATACCTTTCCGATGACGAGGAGTAATAACCCCAACTCCCAAGTTAGCATCCCAGCCGTTCATTTGTAACCCATATTTATTTTTAATAACTTTGTGCCAAAGGGAGTCACCTTCCAAAGGGAACCTCCAAAACCATTTTCCAAGAAGAGTAGTATTCCTCTTAACAATGTTACCCAAAGCAAGTCCCCTTCTAGACTTGGGACGGGAGACAATATCCCAATTAACTAGATGAAGCTTTGTACCCTCATCACACCCTTCCCATAGAAAATCCCGCATTAGTTTTTCCACCTTACTTACCACCCTCTTTGGCATCCAAAAGAGAGAAAAAATAAATAAGCAAACTGGATAACACAGACTGAATTAAAATTAATCTACCTCCTCTAGATAGAAAAGCTTTCTTCCATCCATCCAATATTCTACCCACTCTTTCTAAAACCAGATCCCAAAATGACTCCGCCCTTGCATTACCTCTGAAAGGTAACCCCAACTATTTTATAGGCCAACCTTCCAATTGACACCCTAACGAATTAATCAAATCTACCAAATTATCATCAAAAAGCATTAATTCCAGCTAAACCACTTTTTCTCATGTTCACCCTCAGTCCTGATATAATCTCAAAAATCTTTAAAATATCATATAAATTCCTAACCTTCTCAGAATCAATAGATGAAAAGAACGTCTCATCTGCATATGAAAGTGAGATACTAAAACTCTATCCCTACCCACTTGAAAACCTTCAACCAACCCCACATCCTCTGCCCTAACCACAAGCCTTACCCAATACATCGACAATCAAAGTAAAAAAGAAAATGAGACAAAGGATCTCACTGCTTTTACCCCTAGATGCTATAAACCTTTCTCCTGGTTTTCCATTAATAATCACAAACAAATTAACTGAAAACAGACAACCCCTAATCCATTTTCTCTCTCTCTCCCCAAACCCTTTCATTTCATAACAAATTCTAGAAACTTCTCCTCGACATGTTCATATGCTTTTTCAAAATCCAATTTAAACACAACACCCTTTTTCTTTTTCACTCTATGTTCCTCCACTACCTCATTGGCAACCAAAACAGGATCTAATATTTGTCTACCTTCCACAAAAGCTGCCTGGAAAGAAAAAATGGTCTCTGACAAAACCCCTCTCAACCTTCTTTATAAAACCTTTGCTAAAATCTTGTACAAAGAGGTAACAAAACTAATTGGCCTAAAATCACTAATCTTTACCGAGTTCTCCCTCTTTGGGAAGAGACATATGAAGGATGCATTCGTACAAGCATTTACCACCCTCCCTTAACCAAAAAGATTCCTGAAAAACAGCCATAGTATATCCATCCGAGCCTGGAGATTTATCTCTACTACAGTCGAATATTGCCTCTCTAATCTCATCTAAATCAAAAGGTCTTTCAAGCCATCCAGCCGAAAGCTCACTAATAAGGCTCCAATCCAGACCTTCTAAACCTAGTCTTTCCACCCCTTTAGACGAATACAATTCCCAGAAAAAAAAAAAAAAAAAAAACTCACTTACAATCCTACCCTCGTCCATCACCAAATCTCCATTTTCCAATTCAATCTTATCAATGACCTTCCTAATTCTATTCCCATTTGCCACTTTGTGAAAAAACTTAGAATTATTATCCCCCTCTTTCACCCATTTCACTTTTGCCTTTTGCCTCCAAGCAACTTCTTTAAACACCACATCCTCAAATCTACTCCTAAGAATGACTCTCTCTGACTTCAACTCAGCACTAATTTCTCCTACACTCCCTTTAGAATCAATGAAATCTAATCTCTTTAACCTCTTTCAAATCCCCGAAAACTACTTTATTCCACACCTTAATTTTAGCTTTTACACACTTTAACTTATTCATAAACTTAAAACCCTCCCATCCATCTACCAAAGCTTAATCCCACCACTCCTTATAAATATCTCGGAAAATCGGGTAATTTAACCACATATTCTCAAACCTAAATGGAGTAGAACCCCACTAAACTACCCAACTTTCCAAAATGATAAGATTATGATCCGAAACGGCTCTAGGAAAAGATTCTTGCTTGACATTTGGAAAGCAGCTTTCCCACTTAATAGTATACAAAAATCTATCTAACCTACAACAAACCACTCTTTCCCTCTCATCGGACCATGTAAAATTTGCATTCAATAAAGGCAGATCCACTAGCCCACATTCTCTTATAAAGGAATCGAAATCGCTCATACTCCTAGTGATCATGTGACCATTTAGTTTTTCTAACATCAGCCTAATGACATTAAATTCCTTCAGAGAAGCTATTTAACCTAAGTTTAAGTTTTTAATCTTCGAATAAGCTCATTATTGTTATGCAATTTTGAACAAATATTAAACTGTTTAAACTGCCCCAACTGGGTGGTTTACTTAAACTTAGACCAATTCAACTGATTTATATCGGACCGGTATGACTTTCCCCCTCAAATGCTCCAATGGTAAGCCCAGACCGGTCAAAGGCCAAGGTAACTGTTCCGCCTGTCTGATAACACTGATCTAACCATAGATGGATGTGATTTGGTCAAGTAAAATATAAGCATTCCATTGTCTTTTCTCCTCTAACCGATATATAGAGTAATGATTCTGTCCGCATTTGCTGACTTTATGAAAGTCGCCGAACACTCCCATGACCATTAGATCTAATGGTCAGGGGAGTGTTTGCCGACTTCAGCAAATGCTGACAAATCATTTCACTCATATATATATATATATATATATATATATATATATATATATATATATATATATATATATATAAAACCTCTACAAGTTTATCTTCTTTTAGTAATTGTTCCATTTGAGTGCAAGCTTATTAACATCAAAGCACAAATAAATGAAAAAGTTTGAATTCTTTATGCGGAATAATTGAAAGATAACATAACCTTACCAAATCACTACGTTCAACCACCCGCCAAAGCTGTCTCCAAATATCCAAATTCTTCTCAAATGGGGTAAGAACAAGCTTCTCATTCTCCTCAAGTCTGAAACAAAATAATTTCCATGTGAACTTATAGCACAAGTACACGAGTAAAAACACTTAATAGAATCATCCTACCAAATATGAGTTCGAAATAGTTTAAAAACAAAATAATCATACAAAATGTTGTACAATATAAATAAATTGATTAAACATATCCCTCGATTATTTTGTAAAAACACTAGAAAGCATCAAATGAATAAACACAAATAATAAAATATTTCCAATTCTTCTAGAGGCCATATATTCAAGTTTATTCCTTTTTCACCACAAATTATACATCCTATGACAAGAAAATAAAAAATAGTAGAATTAGAATCTGAGCAAGTCATCCTTGGACAACATTATATATATCAATGTTTGTAACATCCTGCCATTCCACATACGAGATATTATTTGCTTTGGGCTACCCTTCACGACTTTAAGATGTGTCTAATATGTTAAGGAAGGAGGCCTCCATATATATATAGCCCATGAACCTTTTCTAACTTGGAGAGGAGGAACTAAGTTCAGAGACCTCTCACTTCACCTCGTCCATCTTGACCTTTCACCTCATTAGTCTTTGGTCTTAGGTCTTCGTCATCACAATCCACCCCCTAACAAATCACACATCCTCGTGTGGAACCAACCTCACCATAGCGAGGTAGCTCAAACTCTAATACCATTTCAAACACCTCACCCTTCCATATATAAATAATAGCCTGCTTTTGATTAAAATTAGTGTCCGCCACCGTGAGTTAAATTATAATTTTCTAACCAAGCAATGTGGGACTAAATGCATGTACCTAGCACTTAAACTCACTTCATCCATCTTAGCCTTTCCCCTCAATAGTCTTGGATCTTGAGTTTGGTCACCACAATCCAGTACCCTAAAGGGTCACACATCCCCGTGTGGAACCCACCCCACCACTACAAGGTAGATCAAACTCTGCTATCATTTGTAACATCCCTCCAATCACATATAAGATATCATCCGCTTTAAGTTATCCCTCAAAACTTTAAACCACATCTTGTCTGTGTGTGTGTGTGTGTGTGTGTATCTTATTATATATAGAGCAGTTTTCTACGCTGATGTGGCGGCTCTAGAATTGCTTTCCTCCTTCATTCTCTTCTCTCCTGAATTCTCTCCCTTTCTTCATTCTCATTGGTTGATTTTATTTTAATAAAAATCTCAATACCAAACTGATACATAGATAATTTCATTTCAAACTAAGATACGAGACTCCATTTCAAACTGATAATTCTTAATAGATAATTTCATTTCAAATTAAGATAAGAGACTCCACTTCAAACTGATAAGATAATTTCATTTCAAACCAAGATAAGAGACTTCACTTCAAACTGATAATTCTTATCTGACACATCGTCCATATCCTTTGCATGGTGTCTATTTGGAAACACCCAATAAAAGTGGACCTATTCTCTCTCTCTCTCTTCCCATCTCTCTCATTTCGGCTCTCTGCCTCTCCATTGATTTCATGCCTCTCTATTGTTGAAGCAGCCACAGAATCTGACCCCCAACGGCCACAAAGGTTCAACAGGAAAGCTTCTCGCCGGTGTGAAACCCACTTGGTAAGCCACCGTTGAAGTTCTCATTCCTTTTATCTGATCTCTTTGGCTAAATTTTTGTTTTGTTTGAAACATTGATTCCAATGGTGACATTTGATATGGATCTCATTCCTTTTATCTGAGCCCTGCCACAGATGATATTGACTAATTTCTTATGGCCACTTGAAAACAATCTTAGGCTCAGTTATTTAAATTTTTTTTTTTTAAATTGTTAACATTGACGGTATTCTTAGTGTTCTATTTGTATGTTTTTTTTTTTTT
>JAESVK010000909.1:681532-697952 GCA_017140935.1 Hamamelis virginiana | reverse complement strand
TTTTTTTTTTTTTTTTTTTTTTTTTTTTTTTTTTTTTTTTTTTGCTGTCAACTTTCCTTTATTTCCGGATTTTGAGTTCTATTTTTTTTTCATCATTTTGTTGCTGATTAATTTACTGTTCATAATTCTATCTGTGATTGCTGCGTATCGCGCAGGCCACGCATCGCGTGGGTCAATACTAGTATATATATATACAAAAATGATCCATTGGGGTCCAGACCCCATTTGGATAAATACAGTTCGCTCCTCATTGGGATAGTTGGGACACGTATTTTGAAAAATCGACCGTTGGTTTAGATACTCCTGTTACGTATGTCATCTCTGCCAAAAATCACAGTGATCCAACGGTTGGTTTATGAGAAAACTGTCTGTAAAAAAAACTGTTGGATCACAGTTGGATAACTATTATTAGTTTTCTCAGAAACCAACCGTTGGATCACTGTGATTTTTGGCATACATGACATACGTAACAGGAGTATCTAATCCAACGGTCGATTTTCAAAATTCTTGTCCCAACTATCCCAATGAGGAGTGGACAGTATTTATCCAAATGGGGTCTGGACCCCAATGGATCATTTCTATATATATATATATATAGCCCAGGAACCTTTTCTAACTAGGCAATGTGGGACTAAGTGCATGGACCTAACACTTCGCCTTACCTCATCCATCTTTGCATTTTGCCTCGGGAGTCTTAGGTTTTGGATCTTGGTCACAACAATCCATCCCCTAAAGAACCACACATCCTTCTGTGTGTGACCAACCCAACCACTGCATGGTAGGTCTAGCTCTAATACCATCTACAATACTTCACCTTTCCACAGTTCCACATACAAGATATTGTCTGCTTTGAGTTATCCCTCAGGGCTTTAAAATGCATCAGGTGAATCACGGATATAAAACTCCATATATAGCCCAGGAATCTTTTCTAACTAGATAATGTTGGACTAAGTGCATATACCTAGCACCTTACCTCACCTCATCGATAACGGCCTTTCGCTCCAAAAGTCTTAGGTCTTAGGTCATGGTCACTAAAATGTTTGCCTCATTTTACTTCCTTATATCATATGATTTACTTTAAGAGCACTAAATTCCAAGTGGATGTTGAGTTTGTGTTGGACATTAAAACACATAACAAGAGACAAGAGTGCACCCATTGCAAAACAGGATTTCCAAAATATAAACAGAGAAGTCCAGGACTGATTTTACAGGTCAAACAAAATTGGCTGACAAGGTTTATGAGGAATTTAATGCAAAAAAAATAAAAAATAAAAATAGAAAAACCAAGGTCGGGTCAGACAATATGAACCGAATACTCCTATTAAACATGTCTAATATCCTTATTTGACTTAAATATTTTTTTCCCTGCATTGTTTTGCAACAAAACATTGATGTATTGGAAAGTAACAACATAGAGATTTGTCTCTTATTCTAGTTTCTATAGAGAGCACAAAGTATACTTACAACAATGTTGTTAAGATTCCCATGTAGGTTTTCCTCTTTTGGTCTCTTTAAGTAAAAGTTACAATATGTGTGTGAGCATGTGTTTGTGTAATTTCAAGTAAACAATATGACTTCATGACATTAATCTGACCTTACAAGGCTTCGTCGCCATATTAAAAAAGCTTGTCTTTCATTGGCATCAAGCTCTTCCACAGACATTCTAGCATTCCATGGTGGCCTGCAAAAAAAAAAATCTAAGACTAATCATACACATAAAGCTGAGAAAGTTCACTGGGTTTAAGTGATAAAATGCATGCCTGCGTGGAACTTGCAGACTGCTTGCGTGCAATGCCTCCTCTTCCTTCTGTTGCTTTCTCCTTTCGTCAGGAGTCATTTTGCTGGTGCTTGTACTTGTGTCCCTACTCCCAAAAATCAAGGTATAGAAGTCAGAGAAAAACAAATACTGACAGGCTAACATATACACGACAAAGTTAGTTAAAATGGGCTCAAAACTTATATATAAGCAACAGTGAGCAAGCAAGAGAGAAGGGGGGATGGCTCGGTACTTTCATTCCCAATCCAAACAATAAACATAAGAAGTAACAAATAGCTCTGCTCTCCAATGGAACCACATCATTCGATTTAATTTTTTCATCAAATAGCTCCTCGTTTTCAGAAACTACAGCAGGAATCAAGTGAGATTATATGACTCCGTTTGGCATTTTGCAAAACTAGATCCTAGAAATCGTATTGGAAAATTCCCAATTACTGTTGTTCTTGCAGCATGACAGAAAAGGTACTCTGTCAATAAAAATTCTACTCTACTTAAAAAAGATAGAAATTTGCTTTCATAATTACGTTTTCAAGCCAAAACGTTTATAGAGAGAGAGCGCGCCCACGTGATTTTACCAAGTACATGTAACGAATCAAAACTGACAAATTGTCACACAGCTTCTTAATTAAGAAATCGAATTAAGTAACAATTATAACTAACAAGCAAAACAAATGTGAAATAAATCAATCATTCAACAAATAAAGGAAATTTTCATATAAAAATTTGAACACTAGCTAACACGAAATATAGCCCAATAGAAAATTAAGAACACAAACACATGTGTGTTCAAGAAACTATGAATTTGAGCAGGAATTGGGCATACAAATTGATGAGGAGGTTAGGGACGGGGTGGTCGGAGGAGAAGAGACGTTCGGCCTCATCGGCTTGTTCGATGACGGCGTCGATGTCATTGACCTCAGTGACGGATTCGAGAACTTTCTTCTGCTGGTTCTTATATAAACGGCCTTTCTCCTTGGTCTGCTGTATCATTTGGTTATGGTGCTTCACCAAAGCTCTCCCTAATCCCGTCTTCTCGTTCTTCCCCATCTTTGTTTAGCTATCAATCAACCAAACAAACCCACCACCACAAGAAACCCTAAAACACACCAATAACACCTCCCTTTCTCTCTGCGTCTCTCTCTCTCTCTCTCTCTCTCTCTCTCTCTCTCTATATATATATATATATATATATATATATATGATACGATGGCGGTGGGGATGTTGTTAGCTATTAATCAATGGAATCCACTACCACAGAAACCCTGAAACACAGCAATAATACCTCCCTTTCAGCCTCTCTCTCTCTCTCTCTCTGTGATATATGATTTGATATGATGGCGGGGGAGTTGGGAATGTATATAGCATACAAACTTACCCACGTCTTGCAGGGTTTTTGTAAATTTGTGATATTTTTGTTGGCCGCGCCGCGCGCGTTGAAGTACGAAACAAACCCCAAAGGAAAGCACTATTGGGCGAAAAAAAGGGGCTGGGGATACGGTGGTGGTAAGTTCTAATTAAAAAGAATTTAATTCAGGTGGGCTATTTACAGCCCATCTTTTACTAAAGGCAGCCCATTTTTTAAATACAACTCACCCATTTGTATTTTTACTAAAGGCAGCACAATAAAATTTTAATTAAATATACTCATTTTACCCTTTACTAAATACAACTCATTACATCATAGAAATACTATAAGCAACCCATATTACCCCCAACACCATATTACTCTAACACCAAACCTAAAACATATTACCCCCAATACTTTTGTCTCAGGGTTGTTTGTATATTATTGGTAAACATTATATTTGGATTAAACATGCTTCAAAATATGAAAAGTAGCACTCTATAACCATTATGGTGTGATGGTATTACGAAAAAAACCCAAATTTCGATCGAAAAATAGAAAAAAACAAACTGTATTCGTGTTCGCATTCGGCCTGGTAAGGCCGAATGTGAAGCTTTAGTATTTGGTAGGCCAACACCGAATATGATGCTTTAGTATTCGGTAAGCCAACACCGAATATGAAGTTTTAATATTCAACAATTACATATTCGGCATTAGCTTACCAAATATTAAAGCTTCATATTCGATGTTGGCTTACCGAATACTAAATCATCACATTCGGTGTTGGCTTACCGAATACTAAAGCTTAATATTCGGCCTTACCAGGCCGAATGGGAACACAAACACAGTTTTTTTTTTTTCTATTTTCCGATCGAAATATGGGTTTTTTCCGTAAAACCATCAAACCACAATGGTTATAGAGTGTTACTTTTCATGTTTTAAAGCATATTTAATCCAAATATAATGTTTATCAATAATATACAAAAAAACCTAAAATGAAAGCTTTGGGGTAATATGTTTTAGTTGGGGGTATTGGGAGCTCAGGTTTTTTTTTTGCGTTTGTCGCTATGGTTGCCGCAGTCTTTTGTTGTCATGGCTGCGGTGGTAGGGTTTGATGGCGGTAGAAGGAGAAGAACATGAAGAAGAAGAAGAAGAAGAAGAATATGTTGTTTTGAAGAGCTTGGTGATTAAAAGGATTGGGAGTAATGGGTTGTATTTAGACTTGGGGCATTTATGGTATATTAAATTTTTTGTTTTGTATAGTAATGGGTTGCCTAAAGATTAGTGGGCTGTAGTAAGAAAAAGGTAAAATAGACCCAATAAAAATTTTAAATGGGTTGCCTTTAGTAAAATGGTGGGCTGTAAATAGCCCTACCCTTTAATTCATCCAGTCCTTAAAATAAGTTTTTATTGCAAGAGTTCCTTTTGGCTAATTCGGGACAAAATTGTCCCTCTTCACGCGCGTGAAAAGAATCAAATCTTCCAAAATTCCGTATCAAAACCAAAATCACATTTTTCATAAGTGAACCAGACGAAACCAACAAAAACCATCACAAAACCCAAAATCCGCTCTTCATCGTCTCAAATCGAAAAGCTCTGCACCCATTTTCGTCTTCGTTTCACGTCTTACAATGATCTTCTCTCAAGCAAATTGTCTGTATATCTCCATCGTCAACGACACCTATCTACTCGAAAATGGCGAAGAAAACGAGAAGCACAAAGATTTGAAGGCAAGAAGAAAAACTAATAAGACATAAAACCCTAGAACTAATTTATATTGCTAAATCAATCTAAAATTAGAATATTTCACTGATTTAAACCTCAAAAGTTTTATCCAAACCATATTGACTTCTAAAATCAATACCCCTATTTTATCTCCTAACCCTGTTTTATTTGAGAGATGTGTTTGTTTTATCTATGAACATAAATGTTTACTACATCCATTTGTTTTCTGGCCACATTGTTTCTTTAACTTGAAAAATGGTATGGGTTTCTACATGGTTTCTGTGTTGTGATGGGTGCCATATGTGTATGGTTTTTGTACTCATTTTGCTAGCCCTCTACGATTTCCTATGTGTGTTTGGGTTGTTAAATTCCTAGTCACTACATTCATTTTATTTTCTGGCCACAGTGTTTCTCTAACTTGAAAAATCGTATAGGTTTCTACATGGTTTCTATATTGTGTTGGGTGCCATATTGTAGACATCCATTTTTGACCCTAAATAGAGTCATAGATGGTTGCCTGTGATTTAAGGTGAAATAGGGTGTTGAAACCCTAAGTTGCCCGTAGTACACTTTTGTGTAGTTAGTTAGAGGCCATTATCGCATGTAGGTTTTTAGGTCAGATTGAGTCAGTTCTTTTTGCATTTAGTTTTTAGAGAGTCTAGGAATATCCCTGTTAAATTTCATAGTATTCCGAGTCAGTCTTGATAAGTAATAAGGTCTTTTGTGATTTGAAAGGCAGCATTGTCCTTTGGATCACAAAAGCTCTGAATGACTGTTGATCTTTTCCCAGATTGTCCCACAAGTTTGGCATGGATATTTAGGGTATGTTTGGTAGCTAAGATGATCAGTGGTAAGATCCTTTGAGCCTTTGGGCTCATGATTAACTCTTAGGGCCCAAAGGGCCTTTTAAGCTCATATTAAAGTTTCAACCAGGAATGACCGAGATTTGATCTTTTTATCAAATCAAAGCCTTCAAAAACTTTAAAACACTTCCTTAAATAATTTTAAAACTTGTTTCGAGAAGTAGAAACGATTTCGAGAGCAATTGGTTAGTGGATTTCAAAACCCTAATTTGAGCTCGGCATGCCCAAAACAGCTAATCGGTTGAATTTCTATTAAAAACCTTGACGTTGATCAATGCATTTTCACTTAAAACACTTCTCAAAACATGGATAATCGAATCACGATCGTTTTGGTTCTGGAATCGTCGAATTTGGACTTGAAACAGGCCCGAAAAGCCGAAACCGGGTCGAAATGGGCCAAGACAGGCCCAACACTTGAATTTTTTGCACCAAGGCTTGACGACCATCCCCCTAGGGACGGCCAACCGTCCTAGGGTGGATGGTCACCAGAGCCTGGTTCTCCAGATTCGCCAATTTTTGAGTTTTTAGAGTCCTATTTGCTTTGAAACTCTTTCAAACCCTCTTTGGATCAGTTAGCACGACTTTGGGACTTTAGAAGACTCATTTTAGACCCTTAGATCATTCCCTAGGGTTTTAATGAGAACCATTGATCAAATTGAAGCATATATACCTCACTTATAAATCAATTTTAGGATGATGAACCTTGGTTGGAGAGACTTTGGCACCCTAGAGCTGCACCTAGAACCCTAGCTATGAATTTAGAGGCCATTGGAGCTTGAAGAAGAAGGCTTGGAGCAAGGAAGGAGGAGGATTAAGGTACATTCATCCTTCCCATTAGTCTTAGCATGCTTAGTTACATAACATAGTTGATTTTCGGGTTATTTGGCATGGTTCTGAAAATTACAGCATGTATGCTTTAGTTTCTTCTAATTATATACATGAGCTAGGTTAGGAATGAGTGTTTAGATTATTTATGTATATTTAGGATTAAATATCTTAGTGTTTGCATATAGTTTAGCATGTTTGTATTGCATATTAGTTATTGTTTTGAGTCAGTTTGACATGTTTAGAGTCATAGGTTCATGTTTGCACATGAAGGTTGTGTTTTTCTTATTTTAGGATCGTGGTAACTATTTTATGGATAGTAGAAGCATGTCTTAGGCGATTTTTGTTCGGTTAGTTTGTGTCTAGAATGCATGATAGGATATTAAAGTTGCTGTTTTTAACATAAAGATTATGTTTTATGTGTCATTACATGTTTTGGCTTATGGCTCTACATGAGAATGCATGGTTTCATATTTTGTGTTAAAAGAGTGTTTTCACATATGTTTTGAGCATGCTTTAGGATGGTGTAGGTATTGTTTTTAGTTATATAGAGAGTCTTTGCATTTATATGTGATCGATATATTGAAAACTTCATCTTTTAAGATTTTATATGAATAAGTGTCTTTGTATGCATATTGTGCTTATGTGGTTCAATGTTTAATGGTTTGAGGGAGCTTGCAAAGGTAAGATTCTTCCCTTGTGATTCAATTTTAATGCACATGGTGATATATGTTCATATTAAAGCATGAAAGTATGGTTTTTAGTCAATTATCGCATATTTGCCTTGTAGAAAGCATGCATTGTTACTAGGATTGTTGTTTGCATATTTTTGGCATTACATTAAGGTGTTTTTGGGTATGTTTAAGTTGTTCTCCAATGGCTTAGACATCCTTTAATCACTTTAGTTTAATGTATTTTTTAGGCATTTAGGTTATAAATTGATTATAGGATAATCTAGCAAAGCTTAGGATCAGTTTTTGTATCATTCTAGGATTGTTTTGCATATTTAGATGTGTTAAAGTTGCTGTCCATTCTTGTTAGTATGTTTAGGAAGTGTTTTAGTTAGTGTTAGAGTCTAGATACAAGTAGGAAAGGTATTTTAGAGACCCTAAGGCTGGGTGAGGTGTCCTACCTCCCTAGAACTCCCTTGAGATAAGGGATTATCCTCAAAAGTCAATTTTTTGGTTTAGTTAGAGTTTTAGCCTAAAAGAGACTTTCTTGAAAGGTATTTGGATAAGAAAATAGTTGTATTTTGAAAAGAATTATTTTTTGAGAAAGAATTGTGTTTGAATAAAAGGTCTCTTCATATTAGAATTCTAAGTAGATCTTAAAAGATAATTGAGGGTAGTTCCCTATCTTAGGATGAGTCCTAGGCAATTCGAACTACGATGGACTTTGATCTATATCAGGACACTGTTAAAGTACGTAGGCAGCCAATAGGGCGCAAGTCCAATCTTAGGTTGACAGTGTGTCTTCTAAGGTCTTTAGGATTGTGTTTGCTTTTTTTTCCTTATTATCTATTATTATTATTTATGTATTATTATCTCTATTTTTGTGATTGATTAGATAATTTGAGTTGTTGTGATAAGATTTGATAAAGCCCAAAAGTAATTAGGAGACCTTTAATTAGGAAGAGATATGTGCCTACAGGATGCGTTCTGAAACCTTCCTATCTCATAACCTAGCCCCTGAATCCAACTTTGATTCGAAGACCATGCTTTTTCCAAAATATGGAGTCAATGTTTTATTGAAAACAAAACTCTTTTTTTATGTTTTCCTTGTTCCTTAAAAATAAGGTGGCGACTTTCAGTTTTTCTTAAACTCCTTTTCTTTTCAAAACCCAATCTAAGTGGATTCCCACAATAGAGAAGGATGATTAGGACTGGATGATCTTAAATGGATAATAGGGGAGAATAAACAAGTAGATAAAAGAGAAGGATAAATAGAGAAGGATAATGAATTATCTACAATACATGATGATAGTGAATCCAATTCCAAAAATAAAAGAGCCGACAGGTTGGCGGGGGTATGTGTATGGTTTTTGTACTCATTTTGCTAGCCTTCTATAATTTCCTACATGTGTTTGGGTTGTTAAATTCCCAATCACTACATTCATTTGTTTTGTGGCCACATTATTTCTTTAAATTGAAAAGTCGTATGGGTTTCTACATGGTTTCTATGTTGTTTTTGGTTCATATGTGTGTGGCTTTTGTACTCATTTTGCTAGCCCTCTACGATTTCCTACGTGCATTTGGGTTAGTTTACCATCATCGAAATCCAATAGGGATTCGAACAAGCATAGAACCATGAATAATAAACAAGAATACATATTTAATAAATTAAATACTTACTTGAATGCCTTTAGATGTTCTTCGTTGCAAGCTTCAAAGAGGATAAAGCCTCCAATGTATCCACACAACACAAGACCCTTCAAGTTTCTTTGAGAATGATCAACGTTTGATCAAACCAAAACAAGAGAGAGAGAAATAAGAATCACGACCCTAGGGAGGAAACTCCACTAGGTCACGGCCACTTGATGATGGGTGATGCTACACTCTTCTTTTTAGGATTAGGGTGGACTTGGTGCTAGCATGCACCTTAACCCTTGTATTTATAGGCAAATACAAGAGTTTCTAAATTGCAACTAAAGCCCACTTTAATTAACAATTAATAAAGTGACCCTATTAGTTACTAATTTAGAAACTTACACCTCTCTTAACTTAAAGAACTCACTTATGCCCTTTTTGTGTGTGACTCTTTGGGTTCAACCCAACCTAGCAGTGGACAGGGACATCTCAATGTCTTATAAAATAGAAACTTTCTATTTTAAGGTTCAATTGGAACAATTCCAATTATGCCATCATTGATAACACTTTATCAATAGGCTTTCACTAATCATGAGTGACATCTAGCAATATATCATGACGTACCCTAGGTTTGGGTGAATAGCAGAACCAAATGAACAATTCATGTTACTTAATCCTTCATCCCCTAATGTCACTGTTAAGATAATCAGGTGTGGTTATAAGTCAAACCCTTATCTTAACATCTTGATATATGTTCCACAAAATATAATCTCAATAAGATGAACCCAATGAAACTTTTTCACAGATCTCGTATCACTCTGGCCAGATATTCAATATGAGGATTATCTTTGTGAACAAACCCTGACATTCTCTCTCATCAAAGATGAAAGTGATAATTCTTTCTTGCGCGCTCATTTACCTTCATACATAACTCTACTAGAGCCAATGAGTACTGATTACACCCTGGTGATTAAGAATGTGCAAGATACTATCAAACTCACGTGACCTATGCATAAGATAACCATGGTGCCTGATTGAACCTCAATCATACCTTCAACTATGGTATTCCTGTGTTCTCTTATATAAATAATTATATGATAAAAGTCGTCTTACATAAAGATCTGTACAAATGGGTTAATTTCTCTATTTTAAGAAATCTGTGCAGATTATACGTTTTGACAGCATCGCCTATAAAGCCGTGATGATCGTCGTGCATTAAAAGAGCATTCGGTAAAGATCAGCTAAAGTCCTTGATGTGCGAAGAAGACTGCAAAAGAAGTCTGCATGAAAAAGTCAAATCTCCATCTAGCTATCGATAGCCAGGAGTGCGCTATCGATAGCGCTCCTTCGCTATCGATAGAAGTATGGCGGCTGCGGGCTTTTTAGATATTTTAGATATTTTCGAGGGCAATTTTGTCATTTTCATTTTCCTTCTATAAATAGAAGTGTATATGCGACTTAACGAGGGTTCATGACTTTTGCTCTGAATCATTACTCTGCTATTTTAATTAGACTTCAAGTTACAGTTCAATTTCGCATTTTATTCGGCAGTTTACTTTTTCAGCAATTTCCAATTTCTGCAATTTTTCTTTCAATGCCTGGCTCAATTCTCACTTGAGGATTGTTCTTTAAATATTCAGTCTTTACTTTCAGTACTTTACTTTTCTGCTATTTTCCCTTTTTTATGCATGGCTCAATTCTCACTTGAGAATTGTTCTTTACTTTTTCTGTCATTTTCTTTATTTACTTAAGCACTTTTCTTTATTTATTTCAGCTCTTTTTCTTTATTTATTTCCTTCATTTTCTTTATTTATTTATGTCATTTTCCTTATTTCTTCAGTCATTTAATTACTGCTTTTATTTTATTTTTCCATCCCGTGAACCCTTAGAGCTTGTCATGGATAAAGGATATTCTCCTCCATTGATGTGTAGCTAATACTCCAAGCTTAGGTGAGGATGAAGTTGGATTCGTTATACAATCCTATTTTATAAACATCCCTCTATTTGTATTATGTGATTGCATAGTTGTGAAGGTTTTACCGCACACTATCGCTAAATATAATATCATATAATTGTACATCTGTGATTGCAATTATATAATTATGCAATGGTTCTTATTGGTATGAATACAAACCAGCATGCTTTATTCCTCATTTAAGATGGATAGCGATATTCCATTCTTTTCAAGGATAAACCTGCCGGTCCTGTATTCATAATCTTTTTGGGACTTCCTTCTTGTAGTTGGAAGAACCACCATACATAATTACTATATTGAGGATTTTATAAACATAAATTGTATAATTGATATTCAATGGGCTTCTCACCCAAGTTCCGCTCATTCCACCAAATTAATTGCGTTTTTAACTAAGCTGTATTAAATTACTGCATTTTCGCTTCGACCCAATCGGAGCATTTTCCACCAACCAATTTAATTGACAATATTCTTTCCACTTGAATTAATTCTAAAAAGTCTTTTATTATAAACTTGCATTTCCCAGTGGTTCGACACCCGTGCTCACTAGTCACAATCGAATTGAGATTATCAGTCACGAGGTTTTATAAATAAATTAATCTTGATCACTGACAAGGAATAATCTCCCTTGTCTCTGAAGCGATCAGTGCCTCAAGTCTAAAGATTACCAAATGGATATAACATAATAATATTCTTTTGACTAAGCTCCATAAGAATATTCTTGCAGATCATGTTTAGTGTACATATTATCTAATATGCACCCACAGATTAACCTTAGTATCACTAGACTGATAGGAAAGACTACCTATCCTCCCATTGGAGTTAGTTTAAATCTGTGCTACTCTTGACGGTTTAATAAATGTCCACTTTAATAAGCCTATGAGCATGAACTCCTTTATAATAAATGTATATGAGAAATATAAGTCTCCCTATCTCAATAATTTGAGATATATATTTCTCTTATCATTTATTCATGGACTTGACCATATATATTTAAATATACAAGATAAGTTTTACCTTCTAATAAATATAATATGAAATTGATATGCTCTTTAAAATTGGTTTTAGGGCATATCTCCAACAATTTCCCACTTGCACTAAGCCAATCACTATAGTATCACATACCAATCTACGTAAGACAAGGCTTCTACCACATATAGGTGTTAAGGCAAAAAAGATTCATGCAAACATCATTTGCATTTTATTATTTCGAATAATAGTAATTAAACTAAAATTCGCTGCCAACTCTGATGTACTAGTAAATGAAACCTGTGTTCTCGAAAGAAAACATTATTATACTAGACATCTATTTAGGCATTTTATAAATGACATCCTTATAATTTCTTTATATATACAAGTATTTCATTCTCAAACTCTTTTAAGAATATACTTATTTCTATTCAGAATCCCTATTCCGAATCAATAATCAATATCTACTAACAACCACTTGTAGCATAACTGATACTGACTTAAATACATTATCTTTAATCATATGAGTCCCATATTTATAAAATATTGCGCTCATATGAAATCTCTCACAAAATCAAATTTTTGAAAGATTTGAATTCCTATAACGATTATGGAATTCATAATACTACGTTAGTATTTTAAAGTATATACTGTAAAAAGAAAGATGAGAATAATTGATGACTGTATTGCTCCCACTAGCCTTTTGAAAACAAGGTATTTCATGCATTAAACTTTTTAATAACATAAAATTCCTTTTGATGTTTTACTAAGGCATAATTCTCAACTATTGTGGAAACATTATTTTCCAATAACTCTTTATTTAAGAAAATAAACTTTTAAAGTTTATTTGAAATATGTCATAATTCCAAATAATCTTTAAACTTTAACGTTTAACATGTTTAAGGTCTTTTAGTTACACAAATGATTCAACTAAAATATTCTTAATATTTTTCTTTTAGTTTTACTCCATATGAATCATTTGAACACTTTCAAATATTTAAATAGGTATGAAGTATTTCAAACTAAAATGCAAGGTTTATGCATCTTATATATTATCCTTTTAATCATAAATAAGGTGATAGGTTCATATTAATTAATGAATCAAGATAATGAATCGAGATTCATTTATTAATGTGATCCAGTAAAGTTGAATCATATATATATATTTATTTGTTCAAAGCATTTATGAAGAATTTAGAACTTTAAAACAATTGTCAGAAATTATCTAAATAACCAATATTATAAATAAACTGTTTTAAATAAACGAAATATTCAAAACTAAATAAAAACCTCCAAAGAAGTATTTATTACAATTGGCAATAATAAAAGTTCTTAAAATTCTAAATAAACTAGTCAAGAATCGAGTTTCAATGTCAAAAGCAGCAACCCTTGATCATTTTCAAACATATCAAGCTCGATGTCTACTCGACCTTCTGCTTCCCTTTGTCTCCTACATATAATCGTATTGTATAATAAAACACAATTAGGTATCGTATACCATAAGCAAAATACTAATTCTCAATTAGCAAATGAATAAATAACAAGACGTACCATCAAAAGAACCATTCTTCAATGAAGCTAGGTACTCCATGCAATTCCTTCTCCAATGACCAGTCTTGCCGTAGTGGAAACACTTTTACATTGTTTTCTTCTTCTTTATGCCTCATTTTGGCTTATCCTTGGACTTCTTCTTCTTTCCTATGCCCTTAGGCTTGCTCTTGGAAGTTGAAGCCCCATCGATAGCCAATACGTTCCATTTGGAGTCATTTTTTAAGGTCTCCTCTGCAGTTACTAACATGTTCATCTAGTCAGTCAAAGACAGGTTCGCATTCACATCAGACATGTGAAAGTTCATGACGAACTGTTTGTAACTAGCAGGCAGGGAATGAAGCAGTATGTTAATCCCCATCTCAGATGTAATGTCTACACCTAGATTGTTCAAAAAGTTGATATTGAGGATCATTTTGATGCAATGCTCATTAACGGATGATCCTTCCACCAGCTTACATGAGTATAGTTCACCAACAACATTGTACCTTACAATTCTACTTTGTGATCCATACAGCTTCTTAAGATACAGCAGGATCGAATGTGCATTGTCAATGACTTCGTGTTGCCTTTACAGTTCATTGGTCATTGATGCCATCATATTGCACCCCGTTTGCACATCATGCTCGAGCCACTTGTTATAAGTGTCACTCTCCTCCTTAGAAGCTCCTTCAGGCAAAGCATTAGGGTACGGGGCATTGATCACATAGTCAATTTTGTCAGCAGTTAAGACAATTTTAAGGTTCCTCAACCAGTCTTAGAAATTGGGATCGGTCAAACGATTGTCATCAAGGATTCTAGAAAGAGGGTTTAGTGGTGCCATCTACAATAGAAAATTTTAAATTTCATATTAAACCATAAATACCTTTTGGTCTTTAAGTTTTACGGTACCTCCCACTATTTCATTCAAATCTCATACACTTTTTAATGAGACTCGGGAAGTAGTGCTCTTGGTGAGCATTGGTGAGAATCTTCCACCGTTAAGAAGATTGTGGGTGAGAGTCTTCCACCTTGTAAAGAAGACTGTGTAAAGGTTTCTCCACCTTGAAGGAGTAATCCATAGTGGATTGTGGAATCCTCAATACGGAGATCTTGAGGCGTGGATATATGTAGGCGGGGACTTGTAAGACCCCGAAATTTACAATAGTAATTATTCTTATTTGTTATTATTTTATTTTAATTATTGCACACATGACGTTTTGTCATTGGCCATAGAGTGTGCCATGTGGCCACTTTTTGAGAAGGGTGCATGAGAGTGTTATGAATGCATTGAAATGCCTTATTGTGTTGGCAAGTGGTGGATGATCACCAAATTATATTTTATGATTAGAAAATAATATATATATATATATATATATATATATATACCATTTACGCCCAATAACAGTAAAACAATTGATATGCATAAAAGAAAACAAATATAATATAGCTGAAATTGATTTATATAATTGAAAAATAACAAAGATAACAAACTTACAAAAGATATGACCGATCAAGCGGCCTGATAGCTTTGATAACCAAAAATTACAATATGGAGAATTATCTGAGGATGGAGGATGGATAACAAGGCTGAGAGGAGATGGGGGACTAACAATTGAAACCCAAAACAAACTCTGCCTTCTAACGATTACAAATGATCCTTTTATAGACTTGATAAGGTCTTCTTTAACCAAAGCCATCATGTGAACTCATCATGACTGTCTGCTGAACTGTTATTCTTTTGACTGCTTTAACCTGTGAATAGTGAATAGTAAAATTACTTTTTACTGTAGCACTATTGTTTTAACCAAGAAAAGCTGTCTAGAGCATCTCGAGGAGCCGAAAGGAGCCTTAGATGCTGAATTACTTGATATCTGTGAAATCTTTGCACCGAAAGCAGAGATTCCTGTTTTATCTGATAGGAGCGAAGATTCCGAAACAATCGTCTTCATTCTCCTGAGCATAATCAATAACTGGAGAGGAAGACTCCTCGCTTTCATTATCTGAAATTTCTTCTTTGATAGAAGAAACTGCTGCTTCTAACTGCTTCAACAAATCTTTCTTAGATGTTGTAGGAGCTGTTATCATATTCTGGACAATCTTATTCTTTCCCATTAATAACTTTGATTGTTCTCCAAGACCAATACTAGAAGTACCAGGCCTTTTCTTGAACCATTCCATAACTGCTTTATCTGTGACATCCTTATGAGAGAAACCATCCCACCATTTGATATGGAAAGATCTACTCAAATTAGGAAGAATACCTGAAGGTGTTATCTCATATTTCCAATAAAAAATCCAAGCTAATCCAAATTGTCCAAAAAACATTAACAATTTAGGATATCCTTGGAGGCTTGGAGGAACATAAATTTTTTCTTGAAAGATAGAATATCCATCAAGAACTGGTTTAGGAAAGATATCTTGGGTTGGTCCGAAATGGTTCCACCAATGCAGAAACCAAAAAGGGATATCAAAACAAAATGCCTTATCGAATAAGATCATCCATGAATGACGGTGATCTTTATTCTGAAAATAAAAGGCATTATACCAAGCTTGCTGATAATCCCAATAATTATAACCTGGAGGGTTATAATGATGAGAAAATTTCTTATAAAGATAAGGAGAAGTTCCCCATCTAGATAAAGAAATAACATTGGAGATTTTGCAAGTGGTATGATTAACTTGAGAAGGATCTTTAACATCTGGATAATGTTTAAATGATACTGAATCAGAATCCACTAAAATGAATTCATAAAATTCCTGAGTTTTCTCAGGGGTTGAAGAAGGAAACTGATATTCATCACCAAACATTATCTGAGCTAACTTAATTGGTTCTTTCTGAAATTTAACTAATTCTTTTTCAATAGCAAAAATGTGAAGCTTTTGAGGCTTCTCAATAAACTTTGATTTAACAAGAGTAGGGCTTGAAGCCACTACAGTTTTAACAGAATCAGAAAATGTTTTAGCCAGAGCTGGAAAAGCATCTTGACTATATTTGATACCTCTTTGAAAATCAGAAGAAAGTACTTCAAAAGGATTTTGAAGCACAAGATAAGATTAATCTTCATCTTCTGCAATTGAAGCCCAAGAAGGCTTATCTTTAACAACATA
>JAESVK010000909.1:640281-671532 GCA_017140935.1 Hamamelis virginiana | reverse complement strand
TATATATATATATATATATATATATATATATATATATATATATATATTCAGAGGTGCTATGGTAAGGTGCACCCGCAGCATCTTGCATCAGGTGCCCTCTTGTAGAGCCACTTGTACCGTAAATTTTGGAAAACTGACCGTTGGATTAGATACCCCTATAATGTATGTCATGCCTGCCAAAAATCACAGTGATCCAACGGTTGGTTTCTTAGAAAACTGACTGCTAAAAAATGATAACATTTAAAGAACAAAAAAATCATAATTTTTCAAAGTTACATTTTTCAAAAATCAACCATTGGATCACAGTGATTTTTGGCAGACATGACATACATGATAGAAATATCTAATCCAACGGTCAGTTTTTCAAAATTTTCATCGCAAGTGGCTCTTCAAAAGGGCACTTGATGCAAGACCTGATATTAGAACTTCTACACACACACACACACAGAGGGGCGGAGCCACAACCAAAGCAAGGGGACCCATGGCACAAATTTTGATATATTATACCTATATTATATTATCTTATTTTATATATATTTATTTGTAGTAAAATAGCAGAATATACTCAAATGGCACACTCCACTTATTCCAAACATGTCCTTAAATTCCTAGAAGAGCCACTTGCAACAACTCTATTGGGAGGAACTTGGGCCCAACAAAGAATACTAATCTTTTTATTAGGTGGGTTGGAAGCCTATTTATTTATGTTTTAGAATTCTAGCCCTTGATTTAAGCTAATATGTCTATGTGGGCTTAATTGTTTTTGCCATTTTTGTGAAAGGATTATTCCCAATTGGTAAATAAGCCCAAAATAGACACCAATATCAAATATTTTTGTGCAATAAATGCTCAAGTTTTCTCACTAGCTTAGTGTTTGGAAGGTGTGCTCTTGAAATAGAATGCATCAATTCAATGTGTAAGGTATTTATCAATCAATATTACATTCTCTTTATTTTCTTAGTACAATTGAATAAAAATGACCCTAGTTACTGAAACTATAGTGTTTTATTTATTTATTTAATATATTTGTACCGGTGATAGGAGAGTTGGGGTGAGCTTTTTTTTTGCCAAGCAACAAGGCTGATGTTAGAGCTATCAGTGCCTGACTAATTAAAAATCCTATATATGGATTGATTGTACGTTGTAGTATGATTTCGGGTTATCTTAGGAGAAACTAAGGTCCTAGACCTAATGTTTTAATAATGTTAATTTATTTATGTGTGTGTATTATAATTGTTTGATCTAAATAAATATGATTTTTATTTGATTTGTAGATGGGAAAGTAATCTATAATTGATAAATTCTTCAAAAAAAAAAAAAAAAAAAATCAAAAAAACTTTAGAGTTAGTGGATCGTTGAAAATTTTTGTTTTTAAAATTTTGGCACCCCTTGTAACAAAATCCTAGCTCTGCCCTTGAATATATATATATATGCCCTCTTTAATGCATAATAAACTTGATTCAATTGTTTGTGTAACAAGTTTAACATGTTTATTATAGTCTTTGCATCAAACACCCAAACTTATTCGGTAGGAATGAGAAGCTTGATGTATCATGGGATAAGGGATTGTATGATTCCTATGTCTTAATGGCTTATAGGAGGCCGAGGCTAGAACAGCTTCCTCAACAGTCTTTTGTACTTCAGGTGTGTTTCTATGTTAAACTTTTACCATTATGTCTTGCATATGAAAAACAATCGAGTCCTACAATCAATCGGGCTCAATGGAACTTTTTGAGCCAGTTCAACATAAGTTCTGAAAACCCAATTTACTCCACGTTTTAAAACCATCTGACGTGGCAGCATGATAGAACCTTTAATTTCATGCATTATCATGCTGCCATGTTAGACGGTTTAAAAAATGTGGTCTAAAACTTGGTTTCCAAAGAAATTCACAGCATGCTTTTTTAATCCTGATTTGATTTTTCTGGCACAGCATTCTATTATGCAGGAGATTGGGATCCATGGTTTGCCCATTGATAACTTCGCTCGCTCAGAGAGTGGAAGTGTGAATCTGTCTCGATTCTCAGTGGGGTTGGATCTGAATAACCCGTCAAGGTCCAACTGGAGCTCCACGACCAGTATAAAATTTGAGGTTGGGTGTAGCTTATTGCAGTTATCACCTATAAGGATCCATGCATCTGTTTGCATGTTATCACCTGCAAAATTTTGATTTGTGGTTAATATGAGACAAAAACTCATGGTTTTGATTGGGAGTCATGCAGCATCTTCGTCCAATCAATGATAATGGCTGTTCCATAAGCACGGATCTTGATGGGTTTCCAGTGACCTGCAGGTAAATGAGGCTTGCAGTAATTCAGTTTTTGAACACTCTTAACAGAATGATAATCATTGTTATAAATTAAATGCTTGTTATGCAGTGGTAGTCCTCACGACAGTATGCTAGTTTTGAAGGAAGAGTCTCAGTTTGCAAAAACAAATGATCACAGTTTTACTCGAGTAACATATCTTTACCTACTGAACTTGAATGCTACTTTATTGATGCAAACTTAATTGCTTAATAAATTTTAAGCATAGGTTATATTGCATTTTGCTAATTTCAAGTTGTATTGTATGCAGTATAGTCTGCAAATAGAAAAAGGGTTTCCTCTTCTATCTAAGTGGCTAATATTCCACCGTTTCAAATTTCTTGCATCAAAGGGAGTTAGACTTGGGCCAGCATTTCTCCTGACAAGGTGAGCGATATTTCCTTTGGTGTGCTGAGTGGATAATTCACAGTTTTTTGAGCAAGTATTGAAGGTGGGTAACTTAAATTGAGAGTGGGCACTTCGAAAATGAAAAGCAGCATGAAGTAGGAAGCAAGTGTCTGAGAAGCATTAGAAGAGGCATATCAGAGTAAATAAAGAAGTGTATGAGATGATTTATAGAAGCATATTAGGAAGCATTATCAAATCATTGGAAGGTGTTCAGAAGTAATTAATTAAAATTGGTATACAGGAATCTAGAAAATCCATGGCTTATATTATAGGATTAATAGGAAGCGTGGCTAAAAACAAAGCAAGAATGACGTTTAAAATAAGAAGCCTTGAATGCAACTATGGGAAGCACAGTTCTCAGGGAGCATGATTTCCAATCAAAGGAAATGTGAATTTGAAAATTAAGGGAAGTAATTAATTGCACTTCAAATGCAAATCCGAACCCGCTGCAGCAGCTTTGTGAATTCCACTTTGGATGTGTGGTGCACTTCCCATTTTCCCTATGCGCTTCCTATAACTGCTTGATAATCCAATGAGGTTTTATTTCATCCCTGTATTTGTACCACTCCTTATGTTTCTTTGGACAGCCTGACAGGTGGTTTCATTGTAGGAGCCATGGCACCTTATCAAGCATTTGCAATTGGGGGTCTTGGCAGTGTGCGTGGGTATGGTGAGGGTGCGGTTGGATCTGGGACATCTTTTCTGGTTGCTAACAGTGAATTGACATTCCCTTTGGTATGTAATGGTTTTATCATTGGAGTTGGAAAACCTCAAAGTTCTGAGATTACAAGCCCTATTATTTTTTTCCAGTTGATATTTTGTGGCCCTATTACAAGCCCTATTACATAATACTTTCCCTATCATGTAATGTTTTTTTATTACATAATGCTGTGATCAATTTTTGAAATCTCTTGACTTTTCTGAGATAGTTTTAATTTCTTATTATTTATGGAAAAGCTGCTTGTGCAATTTTGTTTAGCGATGAAGACTTCTCATGTTGCAGCAACACAACTGAGTCATAACCATTTTGGGTCAAAATTAATCTTTGTTTTTTAATTCTTTCTTTCCGCTAAATCTTTATTACTTTGAATTTAAATTAAACTTTAATTTCCTTATTGTGATTGTTCAAAGTCTGTTTTTATTTTTATTTTAATTTTTTCATCTCAGGTTTCATTACATATGTGGTTTATTGATCTTTGAGGTGCTTGGTACGCTTAAGCCTTTTCATGTGCAATTTAAGAAGTAGAGGGTAACTTTTAATTTAGATCTCAGTACCCAGGTTCTCTTATCTTCCTTGGTAAAAGTTGGCTATCATCTTCTTTCAGTACAAGTTGGCAAAGTCATATATGGGGAATTAGATGAGCTTAGATTTCTTTTCTTTTCTTCTTCTTTTATTTTATTTTATTTTATTATTATTATTATTTTTTTTTTTGTGGTTGAAACAATTTATAACTAATCCTTTTGTCATGTGGATTAAAAATATGATGACCTAAGGTGACGTGCGACTTAGGGACAGAAGAAAGAGAAAAGAAGAGAAGAGAGAGAAAAGAAGAGAGAAAAAGGAGAATAAGAGAAGAATTTAGGGGAAGAAAAGAGAATAATTTTAGGGGAAGAAATTCTTAATTAATTATCAATCATCAAAATCTGCGACAAAAATAAGGTTTTAAGCCTACATATAGGCTACAACCATAACCATAAAACGAAACAAACATAAATGGAAATTCATTCCTGATCTTGCTTGGGCACCTCAATTATTTTCTGCTAGGGCTACTAGGTGGCTGGCAATTTAAGGGTGCACTCCCTCCATTTCTTGAGCAGCATTAGATCTCACTTTCATGTCAAGCAATCACATAGTTTTGTTAGATATCAGGATAGTGACTTAACACATGAACTATACTTGTTTAGGTTCTATTAGAATTTAGAATTATAAATTAAGTGATCTTATATTATTAAATCTTCACACTTGTTGTAAACAATAATAATAATAATAATAATAATAAAATAAAAATAAATAAAAAATAAAAAATAAAAAACGATTAAGAAGAAATAAAAAGTAAAAGCAAAGTTCCCAATAAAACCCTGACTTTAGGAGAAAAGTATCGAGTCTCTTTATTTTTGCATCTTGATTTTATTTTATTTTCTAATGGATTTCATGGTAACTAACCTAATAAAATAGCTTTTTGACAAAAAAATAATTTGGACTGGATAATATCATTTTCAAGATCTGTAGACTGAATTAAAATGCTTGCATGTTATGACATAATGGCTGTCATGTGTGTGTTCAATATTGATATTTTTTCTAGACATTGGATGCTTGATTTTAGCTATCCAATGTCCCCTTTTTTTTTCTTAACAAAACTTTTCCCAATATTTTCATTATAAAGAATAAATTTCTTAGAGATGGATGATCAGTAACTAATTAGCTACAGTAATTCTACACATGCTTATATACCACATTTACTCTGGATGACCACGTGGGCGCAGTGGTTGGCACTTGGGTAACTAATCAGGTCATCACCTAGGCTCAACTCGGCATATTAATATGTATGTTCCTAGCAAACTAGTAGTCTCAGCTGACCCAGCTAAAACTAGACCAACTTAACAAAGTCGACTTAGATTTCAACTGCCTCAACCACTTAAATTAACGATTATTAGATGTTTCTTTTCATCATTTGCAATAACTTAAAACAGTATATATTTAGTCAAGTTCTAGTCAAATTACTGTATTAACTCCATTCAGCCAAGTTTTTGGATCTGTATTTTTCGATAGTGTTTTGAATAACCAACCATGTGATTTTACCATCAAAATGGTGTAACTTTCTTAGTTCGGCTCCCAGTTGGTTAGGATAATGATTTTTGGGAAATATTGTTATTTTAACTAATTAAAAATAGGATATATGTTACATACATTTTCTAAAAATTCAAGTCTTAAAAAAAAAATGAAGCTAGAATCTGTTTTGTTCTCGAGAATCCTCATTCTGTCATCTCATCAGGCATTAGTATTTTTTAGGATGATAGCTGTTGATTCTATATGAGGGCTATCTAGGTCCCATTATTACTTTATTTTTATTTTTTTTCCACTGGTAGAATGAGAATTATTATGCAACCATCTTTGTGCTTAACCACTTAGGTTTGACTGTTTGAGTAGGTGTAGTGGCTTCCAGGTTCAGAATAAAACTGTTGCAAGGTCCGAACTCAATTTGTTACCGAACCTAATTTAGAGAAGAAAAAAACTATGTTGGCAATGTTTTAGGGAGGGGTTGCTGTAACCTATAAAGGGACAAAGAAAAACGAAGCTTAATGAGGGTTTACTAAGGTGTAAAATGGGTGGAGGTTGCTGCACATATATAATTAGGAGCAAAAATCAAATAATAGAATGAAGAATAGAATAGAGGTAGAGGAATGAGGTAATTCAAGGTGTAGGATTGAGTTGCAGTGTCCAAAATCCCTACATCTGATCTTTGGCTTGTAGTGAAGCACCACTCCATCTCAAAACACATATGTATAACAAAAACATCTAAATTTTTTTTACTTCATTCCCTGTGTTCGATTTGAAGCTGTTGGTATTATTTGACCCGAAAGAAGGGCTTTAACATACTTTCCTACTTCTAACTGCAACTTGGAAATAATCTACATAGAATTTCTTTATTTCAAGTAATCTTTAAACTTCCATTGAGGCTGGGAAGGCAAAGATAATTACTCAATCATTAATGCAATAGATATTCTTTATGTTAAACATAGCTTCTTAAACTCGTGCGATTGGAAGAAATAATTCACTATATTGAAAACTTGTGAACTGCCACCAGAGTCTCAAGAGACTTCTGAAAGTAAATTCCTAAATGTGTGTACTATTGTAATTAGAATGCTTATGGAAGCCATAAGTTTTCCAGTTGTACAGTCAATTCTTCTAGAGTTATTTGGCATTGGCTCAACTTTAGTTAAAGGAATGTCTTAAGCTCCGCTAAGAGGCCTGTATTGCTACCAATAGGTAGACTGATGGGAGTTGATTGGTTCTGCATGTACTCTTCGTCTAAGGATTCTTTTGCATTTGTATTTCCTAGATGGGGTGCTTTTTCGTAGTCGATGTTTTGTTGGTTCTAAAGGGCAGACATTTCGTCCAGTTGGTAGATTTGAATATACTTCTTATATTTTCTATGCATGCACCAATGAATTGTGCTGTTGATGGCTCCTAGGATGGGCGCTTTAGTTTGAAACATAAAACGGGGATTGTGAGCCAAATTTGTCCATCTGGTTGATAAATTAGGTTATGTTTTAAATGTTTTGTTAATTAAATGTCATTATACTTCATTGCAGAACTTTAGTTTTCTAGTACACAAATGCACTATCTTTTAGTCACTATTATTCTTTAACATTATCATGTTGCACTTCATTTTATTGTTAGGCTATGATAAACTCCCACAACTATTACATCCCCTTACTGCCATGTTTCCTTTATTCAGAACAAGATGTTGGAAGGTGCTATTTTCCTGGATGGTGGAACTGATTTGGGCACTGGTAATCGTGTTCCTGGTAAGTTCTTCTCTTCCCATGTGGCTTAAAAAGATGCATTTGTCCTTGCAAAGGCTCATTACCAATGTGTTTCACTAGTGATATTCTGAATTACAGGAAATTATTGGCTTGAGTTAACTGTCCCAATTCTGTTTGAACTAGTCATAAACATTTGATTCACTACTTATCATTTATACAAGGGCCTATAGAAGTAATAATATGATTTCCAGGTATATCCATATATGTTACAGGAATTGTTTATTATGTTTCAATTCTAAGTGCAAGATATTGGCCATGGGAAAGTTAAGATTGTAGTAAACCAGTTCCATGTGTTGAGTTTTCATGCTTTATCCACCTAAAATGAAGGTATAATACAAGAGAACAAGAATCTCACCTTAAGATGATCAGAAGGGTGAGTTTGTGCAGCAACTATCTTCTTCTCTCCTACACTGGTTTCACCTTCTTCATCTCTCTCTCTCTCTCGGGTTGCACCTGTGAAGAATTATAAACCCAGGGAAACTATTTATATTTGGTATTCCTTTCTCTTCAAGATTTTTAGAGTCGACATTCTTCTTTCATTGGGCCAGCAATCCTGCTAAATGGCCTCCCTTTCTTTGGTTTAATTTGTGTCATTCTCTCTCTCTATAAGCCCAGTCAAACGGTCCCTTATTCCTGGCCAGCTCACGCTACTCCATTCTTCGCCTTTGATTTTCTCTCTCGGGTTCTTGCTAAAAAGAAGGCTACATTGATGCAGTTCAGTTTCAATCCATATACTCCTTATAATATATATAAATTTTATAAGTATAGATTTTGTATTAATAGAGGGCATGTGCATTGCACATGCTTATTTAAGGAACTTCCTGTTATTTGGGTTTTATTGAACTCAACAAACTTGGTTTGATATTGGTCTCCCAACAAAAAATAATATGAGTCCATTTGAATTTATTAAATAAGTTAGTATAGCCATATAATGGGCTTCTCTCTCATGTAGATATTGGGCCTTACCCAATGCTTGTGCTTTTTCTCACTTGGATCTTTCAAATTCAAATATAATCAAATTAATTCTTTAAATAATCATGCTAATATCTCAATTAGCACGCTAACATCCATTTAATTAATTCCCTATCATTTCCACCCAAATAGCTCTATGAATTTGAATTATAATACCCACATTATTTGAATCAAATTTTACTCCACATTACTTAGCATTTTAAATTTTATTTTGACCAACCTGTTCATTAATAAATTAGGGTTTTATTTACCCAACTTACATACTAACCCTGTTAGCAAATTCTTATTTTATTATTTCAACCCCAACTAGTACTTATAATTATCATCATATCTAGTGAACTTAGTCCAAACATAATTAGTTGAGTCATATATATATATATATACACACACACACATAATTGATCCATTGCGGTCTGGACTACAAATGCAAAATACGGTCCTCTTATATCTGACCGTTAGATCAAAACCAAAGCATCCAATGGCTTAGAAAAGTCTGTTTTTTTCACAAAAACCAAGGCCATCCCATTTTTGTCCCATTTCCTTCTTTCTTCCCTTTCTATCTACCTCGTGTCTCTCTCCCTCTCATACACACACCGATTCAATCACTGCACAAAGGAGATTTGAAATGGTGGGAGCAACAATGGAGATTGTCGGCAAGTTGCAGTGACAAGTTGCTGGTGAGGAGAAAGGAAAGGGAGACACGTTAGAAAGAAAGGGAAAGCAAGAGATCCAGCAATCACCGATTCAATCACTGCACAAAGAAGAGTCCATCAAACTTTTTTCTCCTTCAGAATAACTTCCATTTTCTTTTTTATATGGTTCTTGCTTGACAAAAAATAAAATAAAATAAAATAAAATATTAACAGTTTGAAGAGTTGTGTTTTGGGTTGGTTTTGGTGGAAAATCTAACTGGGTATGTTGGGTATGCTGATTTTTGGACTGGTGGGAGAGAAAGTAGAGAGACTGACGATGGTTGCCGTGAACAGTCATTGGATGGTCGCCGGTGAGGGATGGCATGGTGCCGATAAGAGAGAAAGGTTAGAGAGAGAGAGAGTGCTTCAGTAAGGTAGATGGGGAGTGTAAGAGAGGGGAAAAGGGCCTTTATGGGGGCATGTGCACTAACAGAGTATTAAATGCTCCTTCTTGTTTTAAGCCATTGGATGCTCAGATGTTGAAATCAATGGCTGAAATTCATTTGGACCATATTTTTCATTTGCGGCCCAAACTGTAATATATATATATATATATTTCACTATGGGCTCTCCTTCATTTCCAATATTAATTCAAGAGTCATTTTCTTATAGGTATGTACACATATAAGCTTATGTGAGGACTTGGATTTTTAACCAATATGGTATATATATTTTGAAAAACAAACCTTTAGATGGGATATTCTTTTTATAAATGTCAGACAAGCTAAAAATCACATTCATCTAACGGTCTGTTTTTAAAATACAGACTATGAAAAACTGTGATAGTATCTTATGGTAAAAATTGTTATAGCCACAGTCAGTATTTTAAAAATTGACTGTCGGATCATTGTGATTTTTGACATGCCTGGCATGCATAAGAAGAATATTTAATCCAACGTCGACCTCACATAAGCTTATATGTGTATGTACTTATAAGAAAACTACTCATTAATTCAATATTCAAATTTCCTTTGAGCCCAATTAAAATTGATCTGAGAAAATTCAGGATTATACGGACTCATTAAAGGTCACATCTTTGCTGATAATACATTTGGATGATTTTCCATCTGTGCACCATAACTTATAACCCTTCACCCTACCTATATACCCTGGAAATATATACTTCCTTGCCCTCGGCTCAAGCTTACCATCATTCAAATAAACATAAGCAGGACAACCGAACACTCTAAAATTAGTGTTACTAGAAGGAGACCCAGACCATACCTCTTTGGGAGTTTTACAGTCGATAGCTGTCACAACTCACAACAGCTTCTGCCCAAAACACCTTGGATAACCCGACATTAGAGAGCATAAACCGAACTCTCTCCAAAAGAGTCCCTTTCATCCGTTTTGCTAGTCTATTTTAGTGCAACATTTTTTTTAAGTATATGGTGTTTCACAATTCCTTCATTCTTGCATAACTCATTAAATGGACCTCCACAAAATTCTGAGCCATTGTTAGTTCTCAAACATTTGATCTAGTTACCAGTTTGCTTCTCGATCATATATCCTTTCACTATTTGAACTGTACAAAGACTTCATCCTTTTGCTATATCCATACTTTCTAAGAGAAATCATCAATACAAGTTAGCATATATCTACCACCCATTGAGAGATAGAACACGAGAGAGACCCCAAAGATCAAAATGGATATAATCCAAAGTGCGCAGGTCTGGTGAGCCACTTGACCCTGCACTGCTTTCCAAGTACGCAATGCTCACAAAAGTCCAGCTTCCCTATTTTCTGGCCATATAGTAAACCTTGTTTACTCAATACAGCCATCCCCTTTTCACTCATTTGCTCCAGCCACATATGCCATAACTTGGTAGTATATGAATTTGAGTCCAATGATACAACAAGTGTGCTTATAACCGTGCTGCGTTGAAGAAAATAGAGAACATTATGCTTTTGTTCCTTCATTGCTACAAGAGTAACATTTGAAATTCTCAAAACTCCATCTCCATCTTTGCAATAACAGTTGTTGGAGTCCGTGTACTCGAAGAAATTAGATTTTTCTTCAGCTCCAGAACATGTTTGACATTAGTTAAAGTTCTCACGATACCATTATACATCTTAATTCAGATTAAGCTTATCTTGTTTGTAGAAGAATAGAATCCACTCTATCCCACATCACCTAAATAGAAGGCTTGCTATAGCTTCATATACCTGTATTGGGCCCTCCACCTACAAGCTTAGGCTTTTAGGTTGGAAACTTAACACGTGACAAGGCCCCTACTCTTGGTAGCATACACACATGGCAAGGCCCATTCGTGCCTGCACGTTTGGGGGAGCGTAGAAGAATAGAATCCATTTTATCCCACATCACCTAAATAAAAGGCTTGCTATAATTTCATATACCTGTATTGGGCCTCCACTTACAAGCTCAGGCTTTTAGGTTCGAAACTTAACATTGTTAGAGTTAGTGTTATTTGGTATAAGGGGTATTATTATAATCTATTCATATTAGTAAATAATGAACACTTGGTAGAGTGTAGTAGCATACACACACCCCTATCTATTTTTCTTTTCCTCTTCTTTCTTCCTTTCTTCTTCTCTTCTCTTCTATCAAACCCTAATCATATGAACTCTAAACCTTCATTTCAACGTATCTCAACAACCTTACAAGCTACATTGTTCCCAATAAGGAAATAACCACCATTTGTTGACTGATAAGTGGCAAACTAACCCCTATTTGGACACATATGGAAGGAGAAACCTGAATCAAGAATCCACTCATCATCTGAGTGGCGAACCAGTTACATCACTAGAAGTAGAGGCTTTGTCTTTTCCCTTGTTTTTGCACTCTGGACAATCTTTTCTGAAGTGCCCTTCTTTATGACAATGGAAACACTTAAGCTTTCTACATCTTGATTTTTATCTAGGTCGGCCTTTACTGCTAAAGCCTTTTCTTTTTGTTCTTCCTCTTGGAACCGAACCTTCACCTCAGGTTTTTGCACTAGTCTCAATCACATCCCTTTCTTCAACTCTTTAAAATTTAGGGCCACCGGCCACCTCCACATCCTCTATGTTAAGAGTATCTTTACCATGTATCATGGTATCAACAAAGTGCTCTTACGAAGGTGGTAAGGAGCACATCAACAAATCTTCATCATCAATTTTGACATCTATGTTTCTTTGTCCATGATAGCTTTATTGAATGCATCAAGGTAGTCTGAGATGGATGTAACTTTCTGCATTTTTTATGGTAAACAATTGCTTTTTCATGTACAAGTGATTTGTGAGAGACTTGGACCACCTGGTCATGTACAAGTTTTCCAATTTCAACTAGTGTAGCAACCATTTTTTCTTCTGCAACCTTCCACTCAAGTATAACAAGATTGGCACAAATGCTTTTTCCATGAGTTCTTTCTTGTCGCTTGCCAACATTGAGTCTGGTGAGGCATATATACCCTTCAGCGCCTTTTAAAATTTGTTCTTAACTAAAAAAAGGATGCATCTTCATATGTTATAGACTGAAATCATTTTTCTCATCAGATTTCTCAACCTTAAACTTTATAGCCATTGCAAACCCCAAATCTAAGCAACCAAGTGATATACCAGTTTGTCGTGACAAATGCAGATTTGAGTATCAAGGCCACAAAAACTAAAATGAGGAAAAAAAAAAAAAGCATGGACACACAAGCAGAATCAATTTACGTGGTTCGGCTTTTAGGCTACGTCTACGGGCAAAGGCAACAAAAATCTAACAATAGAGGAAATAATTTACATGTGGATTTGTCTCTCAACCCCAACCCCACTATACACCCAAACAACCCTGCTTTTCTCTATTATTTGGTTCCTCTTCAATTGAAGATGCAGATCTATCCATAAGATTCTATATATAGGCTCCCAAAACATAGGTTCTCAACGGGTGCCAAAAAAGAGGTGGGTGCAACTTTCAAAATGTTGGAACTCACAACTTGGAAATCTTCCATGTGCTAACTTTCAAAGTGTTGGAACTCTCAACTTTGAAATCCTAACTTTCAAAGCATTAGAATCTTAGAATGCACTACTTGAAAAGCCTAAAATAGGGGGCTGAAAATCTCGTTTTGGCTACTCAAGATATTAAGCCACCAACGGACAACACTTCTCTAGGTTCCCATTTTTAGCTTGACAATTAACAACATAACTTGACCAATTGTTCATACTTGTTTGTTTGTGTTGGGAAAATAATAAAAGAAATGCACCCAAGAAAAGCACAAAAGGAAACACAACACACATATAAAATAGAGAACACAAGGATTTACATGGTTCGGCTAAAATTGCCTACATCCATGGGGGTGATTGTCTTCTTTTCACTATTAGAAAAATGAGTATAATAGTACAAGAATTTTGCTTAAGTTTATACCCCAAACCCAAATCCCTTTAACCCTTGTACTCCCCACACAACTCACTCTCTCAAACCCTTAAGAAGACTAATCCGATTCAATGCCTTAGTGTAATTCACCCCTGATTTATTCTCTCCTTTTGTTAAGCCACACACACACATTTTTCCGCAAAGACCAACATATATATATATATAAGAGAAGAGGATCATTATGCATGGTTGTAGATGCAAGCCTTAAAGTCTTTTGACCAAGGGTCAACACCTTTATCAATACAACCTGCTTCAAGAAACAAGGTAATTAATGCCTTAAAAACAGCCCCATTTTCTTCCCAACACATTTTAATTTATGCAACATCTAAATGCATAACAACAAAAACTTGGTCAATTTTCTCATGGACTGAAATATCACATCAATCATCCCCTTCTGCCCAAGAGGGGATTGATGGTGCACCCCCTTAATAGAGATGCCTTGCACCCCCTAAATTTGGGATACCATAAACCATACCTTTTCCATTAGGTGGTTCCATCTTTGCTCCTTCAATTGAGAGAACATTGCCACTAATTAAATCCACCACCAAGTTTGAAGCAAAAGAGACTTTCTTTTTCATGCACACGGGTTTTTTTACTTCATCAATTTTAAGTGTATTTTACCACATTTGTACACGGCATTTGTGTACGCTTAGGCCTCCACACGCATTGCTTCCCCGGCCTTTTTTGTTGCACTATACAACTTGTCTTGGGCTTGACAGAAATATTTGTCACAACTCGCCCCACAAGCTTGTACAAATTATTGATTCTTTTCCCTTGTAGCAACACCCGTTCTCTCTTGGAAATTTTGAGAATTCCATGACTAGATGAGAAGCTGCAACCCTTAGAATCAAACACACCCAAAGAAAGTAAATTCTTTTTCAATCCAGGCATTTGTCAAACATTGTTCAAAGTAATGAAATTACTATCCGAATTTTGAAATTTCACAGTACTAACGCCAACAACCTTGCACACGGTGTTGTTAGCCATTTGGACCACGTTCCCCTTATATGCCTGATAATCAGAAAAATGCTCCTTCACTAGACACATGTGAAATTAGCAACCGGAAAATAATAAAAGAATATGGTGGTGTGATGCTCTTGTGCTTTAATCAAAGCTCTAATACCACTGTTGGGAAAATAATAAAAGAAACACACCCAGGAAAAACATAAAAGGAAACACAACACACATATAAAATAGAGAACACAAGGATTTACTTGGTTCAACTCAAATTACCTACATCCACGGGTGTGATTGTCTTCTTTTCACTGTTAGAAAAATGAGTGCAATAGTACAAGAATTTTGCTTAAGTTTATTCTTCAAACCCAAGTCCCTTTAACCCTCGTACACCCCACACAACGCACTCTTTCAAACCTTTAAGAAAAATAATCCTATTTGAAATTTCGAGGATGTGAGTCTCTTAAAATTAGGGTTACCTAGAATTACCCAATTAGACTTAACGAACCAATTAACCCTAATTAATCTATGTGTTCGATTAGCAACTACACGTAGCGGAAAATTAAAATAAAAATAAGAACACAGATTTAACAAGGAAAAATCCAATGGGGTAAAAAACCTTGGGAAGATATGGAAGCACTATGAAAAAGACAACTTACAAGCCTCTGACACTACGACCAAAAGCTTGAGTCCACAAGCCACGTAGCTCACGCTGTCTTTAAGCTTCTTCTGAATGAGTCCACAGACGAGCACAGTCTTCACCCCGTACTAAGTTCCACGATACTTCTTCACAACCCTCAACGCACCAGCAATACGTTACATCGTAACTGACGGCAACCACCGGAATTGTGTCGACTAAATCCAACCACCTTGGAGATCCACCAAGGCTAACAACAATGGTGAGATTCGGTCCCTTGAATCCCTCTAAACAAAACTAGATGTGATTTACAACCTCTCTAGTTCGAATATAAAAAAGATAAGAAAAACATGCAACTAGAAGCTAAGTACCATAAAGAAGGTGTTGCATGCTATGGAGGCTAGGGTTTTCCAATCTATGAATTATTCAATCTCTTCTAATGTAAAATAGGCTAAAACAACCTATTTATAATCTTAGTAAAGTTCCCTAGTCGTGTAGAAGTTGGTATAGGTCAAAACCAATAAAAAATATGCAAAAATAGAAGATTTCCGAAAATCTGTTGATTTGGATCAATCCTACAAAATAGGTGGGAAGATCCAAACTATTCTGGACTTTGGATCGATCCTACTAAAAATGCTGGATCGATCCATTTTGTTAAAAAATAAAATTTAATTATTTTAAAAACAAAATTTGACCAAATTCCAGAGGTTTTGATGATGATTCAAGTAAACTTCAACCTCGATCTTCAAGTAAACTTGATCTTAAGCTCTTCGATGCTAGATAGCTTGTGAATTAAACAAAAGACCTAAACCTTACAACTCGATTTTTGTTTTTGAAACCAAAATTAGCCAACCATGAAAATAAAACCTAACACTATTCACTGCCTTAGAGTAATTCACCCACTGAATTATTCTCTCATTTTGTTCAACCACACACACATTTTTCTGTATATATAAGAGAAGAGGATCATTATGCGCGGTTGTAGATACAAGCCTTAAATGCTTTTGACCAAAGGTCAACACCTTTATCAATACAACCTGCTTCAAGAGACAAGGCAATTAATGCCTTAAAAACAGCCCCATTCTCTTCCCAACACATTTTAATTTATGCAACATCTAAATGCATAACAACAAAAACTTGTGGTCAATTTTCTCTTGGGTGGAAATATCACAACAGTTTGAAACCAAGATTTTCAAAAACTTAAATAGAAAAAACGGAAGAACAGTTTGAATCTAAAAAAGATATGGAAAAAAAAAAAACTATAGAGGTTGATGGGGGGGGGGGGGGGGGGGGGTGTGTGTGTGCGTGAGAGAGAGAGAGAGAGTGAGAGAGAGAGAGAAATGCAACTTTGTGCTTATGGGGCAAGAAAGGTGATCAAATACAACTAAGTGCATAGTTGAAGTTAGAAAAAAAAAAATACACTTATGTTCATCAACTACATAGATTTTCTGTAGATCAAGTTTCCTAAAGAAAGCTTCAAATCAGTGTGTATTCATTAAGAAGTTTTCTAACTGTGACTTATTTATCCAATTGTTTAATGTTAATGACATTTTGATTGTTGAACAGAACATCAATTAAATGTGCTAAATGAAAGAGTTAGCTAGTCCTTTGCCTTGTAAACTTGGATTTGCAACGGCACAAAAAATTTTATGCTTGAAGATCTATTGTTATTGGAAGGCTAGGATACTATGATCTTTAAAGGAATGTGCTTGTAGAAGGTGCTTGTAAGATCAAGTCATTTAGCTTAATCTCCTTGATTTCTTGGCAATATTTGTGCTTTTTTTTTTTCTTGTATGGGGTTTGGAGCATGAAAATTATCACAGGTTTGGATTCCCTGAATGTGGACAAACAATTATTACCTTTTTAAATGATTCCCAGCTAATTTAATGATTCAATTAATCTACGATTACCAAGTATGCAATAATCAAAGAAATAAAGCAATTAGACAATAAAATGCAAAATTTACGAGAAAAACCTTTGAGGGGGGAAAAAAAAAACATTGGGAAGTTATGGAAGCACGATGTAAAAATGAAAGTTTACGAGACTGACACTACTCACAAACCAACGCTTGAGTCCACTAGCCAAAAAGAAATTTACGAGACTCTGACACTACTCACAAACCAACGCTTGAGTCCACTAGCCAAGCAGCTATTACACCGTCTTAAATCTTCTCCATTGAATGAGTTCATGCATGAGAATAGTCTTCCCACAAACCAAGTCCATGATCTACTTCTCTCTATCGAGCTCCACGTCATGTCTTTCCAATGTACTAAGTCCCGCAACACGTTACGTCGAGATCCATAGACCACCACAGAGATCCACCAAGGACATAAGACTTGAATCCTCCAATCTCACAAACACACTAAAGATGTGGTTTGAGTGTTTTCTTGAGTCTAATACTCTTAAGAACGAAAAGCAAAACCTAAGGGTGTAATAATGGTGTTTACCTCAAGGGAGGCTAGGGGTTTCTCTCAAAAGTGTAGGTAAACAAAAAGGCACAAGAGAAACATTGAAAACCTAGCCTCAAAGACCTATTTATGGTGTTAAACTAATCCCAAGCCAAATAGATTAAGTGTGCTGCACGAAAGAGCAATTTAAACAAGTTAGGAAACTGTTTTTACATTCTGGATCGGTCTAGGCTAGAGGTGGACCAGTCCAAGTGCTCTTTGGAAGAAAAAATTGCACTTTTAAACGATTTGGACCAGTCGAGGCAAAAGGTGGACCGGTCCACTTGTGTAGAAATACATTTGGACCAGTCCACTTGTACATTTTTGCATATACTGCACTTTGAACTTACAGTAGGAATTTGGCATACCAAACATGAATTTTAAGGTAAATGTGAGTCCTAGCCACCCAAGGAAATGAATCCTAGGCATCTAAGTCACTCACCATCCTAGAATGATATTGAGTGTGGCTTGTCATTGCAATTTCTTCATTCTTCACCAAGTCATCTTGCTATCTTTGATCTTCAATATCTACAAGCGAGAATGCTTGTGGAAGTTGACCAATGAACTCAAATAATTACAACTCGATATGTTTTGACAACTGGAATTAGCCAACACACGGCTGAAAGACCTAACTGAGCATCATTTTGAACAGCATTGCTTGGAAGATTGTTGCAGATCCTTACATTAATGGAAAAGCACCTTTGTTTTAAGCCACCTTCTTTTTTGTAGTTGTCTCTGTTGCCCAATTATTGCAGTTTTCTCACAATGCTTGCAGCCTATAGTTTTGGATAGAGAAGATTTAACCCCCCCTGTACGTTTATAGTGAAACTTGAGAAAGTCAGCTCCTGGGTTTTCCCTCCACTTTTAAAGGTTTCCACACAATTTCATGATTTTTATGTTAATTTCTTTTGCATCCTTGTATTTTCGTATGAACTGCTGTTTCTCTATTTGATTTGCTTAGAGAGGAGAAAGTTGTGGGTTTTCAACAATTTCTTGCGAGTTCAGGTTTAAATGATGGACAGGGACTCAAGAGGCAAAAATTCTTGGATATTTTAGGACACTATACTGCCACTTGGAAGCAAGTGAGCACCATTTCCAAGACCATAGTGCTTCCTTGAACTCTTCTTCCTCTTCTTCACAGACTGGAAATCCAAATCCAATTTCTTAAATCAACAAGTTATTATATTGTATATTCAGACTGACATGGGTCATCACAGGGTAAGAAACCTGGATTTTGTATCGTATTTTAGTACCTATAAAGTCCCATTAAACCTTAATAATTACAGTGGTTTATCTTTTCAACTCAACCATGTCCTAACATAATTGCTTGTTCCAGTTTACCTTACATGTTTAGATCCACTTGGCTGTGTCCCAGGTGAACCAACTTCTTCTAAGTTCTAACTAGGATTGCATATATGCTTTGATATTCCCTATTATATGTGATGTTAGCTTGTTAATGTTTTTCTACTTCCAAATATACATAATATAATAGGTCAGTTTGGTTTTTTGGATATCAGGAAATCCTGCACTGAGGCAAGGCAAACCGGGGTCCGGGTTTGGGTTTGGATACAGCCTTCGGTTCAAGTCTCAGGTGGGTCACTTTCAGGTTGATTGTGCTATCAATGCATTTCAACAAAGAAGTGTCTACTTTAGCATCAGCAACCTTGCTTCATAAATGCCTTAACCCCAAAAGTTGCAGATTCCATGCTTTGCTTTCCGCACGTCTTAGGATCCATTTGTATTAGCTTTTCCTAAAATTACTTTTGGAGCTTAAAATTCTACTTAATTTAAGAGGTAAAGTGATGATGATAGGATGGATAGCAAAATTTTTAAACTAGAAAGTGATTGTGGCAAAAGATAGGGAATCTCAACTTTTATCACAATCACTTCTAGTATGAAAATTGTCATAAATCAAAACTATAAGTTGGCAATTATTGCAATTAAAATCATAGAGATGTACAGTGTAAATCGGTAATAATTGAGGGGAATAAAATGTTATTTTTCCTTTTCATTTAAACGGCCATTACCATCCATGGCTCCATGCACCTTAATTGTAAATCAGCAGTAATGTCAACACCTTTAATGAAATAACCGTACTTGCAAATGAAAAAGAAAATACTAAAGGTTTGGTGAAATTATAAGTAGCTCCCCTGAGTTTTGATAAAATTATAAAATTATGATGTTAAAAAATCCATCCTGTAACGACGTTTTTACATTTTTACGCTTCTTATCGTTCACCTTCACTAGGAGATTTATTTTGAAAAACTGACCGTTGGATTATATAATATTCATACAAGTTTGTCAAAAGTCACAGTGATCGAACAATTGGTTTTTAAAATACAGATATTTAAATAACTTTGATAGCATCCGACAATAAATAATGTCAACGTATTTCACGGACAGACGGACTATATTTTGAAAACAGATTGTTGGATCACTATGATTGACAGACATGACATTCATAAGAAGATTATCTAATCCAAAGGTCAGCTTTTCAAAATATCTATCTTATGACTCCTAAAAGGGGTAGTTTTTATGGCTCCTAAAAGGGGTGGACTAACTAGGGATGTCAACGGGGCGGGTTTGGGACGGGTCACCCCTTTCCCAACTCAGTCCCATTTAAGAAAATGTCATTCCATTCCCGTCCCAAACCCGTGCCGGGTCAGGATTTGAAATCCCATTCCCGTTCCAATTAAAAGACCTCATCCCATTATCGTCCCGTCCCATTTACTATTTTCTTTCTACTTTTCTCAATTTTCTCAATACTTAAATAAATTACAAAATACATCGATGAACATTAAAGATAATTGTTACTTCTAAGAGTAAAATAAATTAAACCCCTTAAGGGGCATAATTGAAATTTCATTTTATTAAGGAGAAACTTAATTGTATAATACCTATAAAATAAATATAATAAAAATACATAAACATATATAATCAGAGCGGGGCGGGTTTTTAAGCCCTCATCCCAAACCCGTCCCAAACCCTATAGGGTTTTCAAAAAAAATCCCAAACCTGCCCCTAAACCTATTAGGATGACCCTAAACCCTTCCCAATAAGGGCGGGGCGGGTATCCGGATAAACCCGCCCCATTGACATCCCTAGGACTAACGCTAAGATAGGTAGACATCCTTACTTAATCATTTCTAACATCCAATATATATTAAATCCATTACCTATTAGTCTAAAATCGTCATAATCACTATCATAATATTTTAAAAAATATAAAATAAAATGTAATTAATCCTTATAACATATATAAAATTTGCAAATGAAACTTCTTAAAACTAGAAGTAATTATCCTAGAATTGCGGACTACATCCTAGAATCCAAAAATCAGCGCTTTGTGCTCACTGCGCAGCAGCGCTTCTTTCTTCTCTCTCTTAAACGATGTGGGATTCTCACTTTCTATGTCTGCACCACACGGGGGCTGGCCTTTCCTTATCAAAATTCAAAAGTGGGGTGTTCTATGACATGATTAAGCTTAAGAGCATCTCCAATGCAAAAGTCAAATTTGGCATCTCAAAAAGCACTAGTTGATGCTAAATTCTAAGCTCATTTGGCACTAGCTGATGCCAAATTTGTCTTTTTGGCATCAAGCAATGCCAAATTTGTAGCTGCATCCTGTTTGGTACAAGATGGTGTTTAAACTTTTGAAATTAGGCCCGCAGTTGTTTTTTTAAGAATAGACAGTCAAGAACGAGAATCTCATTCCCATTCAGTTCGATACTCATACGTTGGGTCACTGTGATTTTTGACGGACATGACATGCTTAAGTATAGTATTTAATCCAACGGTTAATTTTTCAAAATCTTTATCCCACAATGATCTATGGGTTTCATGCTTACATAAGGTTATGTAAGCATATGCTGACTTGATCATTTTATATATATATATAGTCCTTCTATTATAAGGTGCACCTTAGTAAAATTGCATAAGGTGGCTTTTTTAGAACCAATTGAAGAACAAATTTTGAAAAACTGACCGATAGATTATATGATGAACTACTTATGAATTTCATGTTCACCAAATCACAATGATCCAACATAGGGCCGGTTTTTGAAAAATGACAGTGAAAAATTGTGACTTTTTTGTTCTTTAAAATGTCATAAGTTTTTCTCAATTAGTTTTTTCCGGTACCCATTGACGTATAGTCAAGTAATTTTTCATTATGAACCAAATGCCTTTTAATATATAGAGTTGTTCACTCAAGAAATCTTCAAGATGGCAACTGCACAAGTGTGGTTTTTAGTGAGGGCGTGCCATAAAGGGTTGACCTTGCACCTTTTCGAGGTAAATGATTGGTTCGAAAATAATCAAGCCAAAATAATAAAATCAAGCAATTGTGACATTACGGCTTTGTTTCAATGAAGAGGACTTTTAATTAATTATATGAGGCAAAATAATTCAAACAACTTGAAATCTAACAAGTAAAACAACAAGTAAAACGTTTCGAAGAAACCACATAATTATATTATTACCTTCATTTCTGGTACAGCAATTATACAATTTCTGTTAAAGTCTTTCGAAGCAGTGATTCTATATTAGAGAATCAGACAGAAAATGATAGTAAGAGGAGAGAGAGAGAGATCTCTTAGAAGAAGATGATAGATGGATGAGGGAGAGAGAGAGTTGTAGACAAAATAAAAGGGAGAGACCTACTGAATATGAGATGAGAAGAGAAATCCTAAGTTAAAGAGACATAGAGATGAGATGAGAGATAAGTATAAAAGATTGTGTTGTGTGGTTGTGGAACCCTTTGCATGAAGGACTCTTCCTCTATTTATAGACTTGAGAGGTAACTGCCTTCAATTCGTGTCAAATGAGGTGTTGATAAGTGTCAAGTGCTTTTAGAGTCCATGTATACTGCTGTGATGAAGTTTTGATTGAAAGGTTCTGTGAAACAACAGACATGGATGCACAGCGGAAGAGGTAAAACAAAACTTTTTCATTTTATAAAAAATCAATCCATGTTCACAAACCATCAAGAATCGATTCAAGCATCGGGTCATGTATAAAATCAAACACATATAATCAACATAAATAAATTTTACTTGATTATGTTCTTCGGTGTAGCTTTCCTTCGAGTTTCAAACGTATGAAACCTCCATAGCGTATCCACACGAGAGCAAGATTCCTAGAACCTCCTAGCCTTCCACAACACTTGTGAGCAAGCTAGCATGGAGAGGGAGAGGAGAGAGGAATTTCGGCGAAGGGGTTCTCTTAACCCTAGAATGTGTAAAACACTCATATAAATAGACTTTCTCCTCTTTAAGGGGTGTTTGGTTACTAGTGCTAGCATGACCAAACATCATTGAATAGAGTAATCCTATTATTGGTTAATTTTGACTTTTAATTAATTAACCTTTAATAATTAAAATCAAACTTAACTCAAATACATGATTCCCCTCTCACAAGTTTAAGGAACTCACTTACTCTCTATTGTGTGTGACCCTTTGGGTTCACCCTAACCATGCAGTGGACAGGGACATCTCTATGTCTCCCAAAAATAGAAACTTTCTATTTTAAGGTTCAATTGGAACGATTCCAATTTTGCCCTCATTGATAACACTTTATCAATAGGCTTTCACTGGTCATGAGTGACATCTAGCAACATATCATGACATACCCTAGGTTTAGGTGAATAGCAGAACTATGTGAACCCTTCATGTTATTTAATCCTTCATCCCCTAATGTCACAGTCAAGATAATAGGTATGGTTTTAGTCAAACCCTATCTTAACAACTTGATATCTGTCCCACAAAATATAATCTCAATAAGGCAAACGCAGTGAAACTCTTTTCACTGTTTACCTATCACTCTGGCCAGAGGTTCCCTTTGAGAATTATCTTTGTGAACTTATCCTGACATCCTCTCTCATATAACTGAGAGTGATGATCCCTTATTGCACACTCATCCATCTTCATGCATAACTCACTAGAGCCAATGAGCACCGATTACAACCTTATGGATAAGGCTGTACAAGATACTATCAAACTCTAGCAACCTATGCATAAGACAGCTATGGTGTCTCAGGTCTAAGGACTACCAAATAAATGGACATAACATTAGAATATTCCTTTGACAGAACTACCATAGGAATACTCTTTGTGGATCATGTTCAGTGTACATATTCTCTAATATGCACCCACAGATTAACCTAAGTGTCACTACACTGATAGGAAAGACTACCTATCCTCCATATGAGTTGGTTTGAATCTGTGCTACTCTTCAAACGGTTAATTAAATATCCACTTTAATAAACCTTTGAGTAGGAACTCTTTTAGAATAGATGTATGTGAGAAATATCAGTCTCTCTATCTCAACACCTTGAGATGCATATCTCTCTTATCATTTATTCATGGACTTTATCATATATGTTAGAACATATTAGATAAGTTATACCTTCCATATATTATGATAATATGAAACTTAATGTACCCTTTAGGATTGGTTTTAGGGCATACTTCCAACAATCTCCCACTTGCACTAAAGCCAATCACCATAGTATCGTATACTAGTCTTCGTAAGACAAGGCTTTTAACACACACAGGTGTTAAGGCAAAGTAGATTCATGCAAAACCCTTTTGCATATCATTATTTTCAATAATAATATTAAAACTAAAATTCGCTGCCAACTCTGATGTCCTAGTAAATGAGACCTATGCTTTCAAAAGAAAACAATATATACTAGATATTCTTTTAGGCAATTTGTAAATGGCTAACCATATAATTTCTTTATATGCAAGTATCTCATTCTTAAACTCCTTTTAAGAATATACTTGTTTCTATTCTGAATCACTATTCTGAATCAATCATCAATATCTGCTAACAACTGTTTGCAGCATTTTGTGATATTGATGTGAGTACATACTTTATAATTATATGAGTCTGATATTTCTGAAATATTCTGCTCACATAATAATCCTTTCAAAAACCATTTTCGAAGAGATTTGAATTCCTATAACGATTATGGAATTCTTAATACTACTTTAGTATTTAAAGTATGTGCTTATAAAGAAAATAATTGATGACTTTCCTGCTCCCACTAGTCCCTTTTAAAAACAAGGTATTTTATGTATTAAACCCTTTAATTACATAAAATTTCCTTTCATGTTTTATAAAGGTATAGTTTTTCAACTAATGTGGAAAACATGTTTTCTAATAACTCTTTATTTAAGAAAACTCACTTTTTAAAGTTTATTTGAAATATCCCATATTATCAAATAATCTTTAAACTCTATCGTTTGACATTTTTAAGGTCATATAGTGATATGAGATCTATGCAAATATTCTCAATATTTATCTTTCAGTTTTACTTCATATTAATCATTTGAACGTTTCAAATATCTATTACACATGAAGTATTATCAAACTAAAAGTTACGGTTTATACATCTTATGTATTATCCCTTTAATCTCCATATACACTATAACATGCATTTATTCATAACATTTATAAAGAATTAAGAACTTCAAGATAATTGCCAGAAAATATCTAAAATATCCAATATTAAAGATAAATTGTTTCAAAACAATTATTCAAAACCAAATAGAACTTAAAAAAGAAGTAATTATTACAACTGGCAATAATGAAAGAGTTCTTAAAATTCTCAAATAAATAAATCAAGAGTCAAGCTTCAATGTCAAAGGCATCAACACTTTGATCCTTTCCAAACAGTGTTAGCTTGATGTTCACTCGACCTTCTGCTTCCCTTTGTCTCCTACATACAATCACATTGTACAATAAAACACAATTAGGTATCGTATACCATAAGCAGAATACTAATTCATAATTAGTAAATGAATAAATAACAAGACGTACCACTAGAAGAACCATTCTTCAAAGAGGCGATGTACTTCTTGACATTCCTTCTCCAGAGACGAATCTTGCCACAGTGGAAACCTTTTCCTTTAAATCTCCTTTTCATGCTTCCTTTTGGCTTATCATTGGATTTCTTCTTCTTTCCCTTGCCCTTAGGCTTGGTATTGGAAGTTGAAACTCCATCTATAGCCACAACTTTCCCTTCTGATCCTCTTTTAAAGGAATCCTCAGCAGTTACTAACTTGTTCATCAAATCAGTCAAAGACAAATTTGAATTCACATCAGACATGTGAAAATCATTGATGAATGGTTTGTAACTAGCAGGTAGGGAATGAAGCAGTATGTCAATACCCATCTCAGATGTTATAGTAACACCTAGATTGTTTAAGGAGTCGATATTCTGGATCATCTTGAGACAATGCTCATGAACGGATGACCCTTCAACCATTTTATAGGAGTAAAGTTCACCTATAGTATTGCTTCTTGCAATCCCATCTTGTGAGCTGTACATATCCTTAAGAAATGATAGGATCGATCGTGTACTGTCAAAGTGCACATCATCCTCCATCTCTTCCTTAACAGCCCTTTCTGACAAATCATTGGGGCACGGGGTATTTATGACATGTTTGATTTTATCTGCGGCGGTTAAGATAATCTTGAAATTATTTAACAATTCTAGAGAATTCACACCAGTCAAACGGTTGTCATCAAGAATACGAGAGAGAGGGTTTAGAGGTGCCATCTACAACAGAAAATAATATAAGTTTCATATTAATAAAACATAAAAACTTTTGGTCTTTAATTTCTATGTTTCCTCCCACTATTTTGCTCAAATCCCACACACCCTAAGATGAGACTTGTGAATTTCAAAAGATTGAATTTCCATAGCAGGGATTGGGGTCCCATTAAGAATTAGTAACCTCACATGTTAGTTTCTTGGATACTAACCCTTAATGAGTGGATAACTCTTTATCCTAATGCTTCACCTAAGCAAATTCCAATAATCCTTTAGCCTCTAAAATCATAGTATCCTCACATAATAGTTTCTTGGATAGTATATTTTAGTCAAATTACACCTACCATTCACATGAGTATGGTCAATTGAATGTGGCATCCCTCACATATCAGTTTCTTGGTAAGCCCCATTATCGCACCTCATGATATCATATATGTAACAAGCCGGTTTGAACCTTCACAATGAATGTGTTCCCACATATCTGCAGCCAAACACATCTACCATAAAGACTCACCTTTCTTGTAATGGTAGGAGGCTAGGATAAAGCCCAAAGCTTCTTCTTTACAACTTGATTTTATGAAAATAGGGGTTTTGTAAAAGAGGGTCTCATTTTCATAAATATCCATACATCATATGCATCAAAATTATATATCACCATATATAAATAAACAAGTTTAGACCCACTTTTATTATTAGTTCTCAATTATCCTCCCACTGTCCTTTGAGAGACTAGGGTAGATTCATTTTGAACATATAATAAATTAAGTCAAGGCCCTAACTAGCATACATCACATATATTAATGGGCCTAGGATAGATTATGGACTTTTAAGGGTGGGTTCAAACTTTGAGCCATAATAGATGAACCCTTTGTTTATAAGGAGGGTTGGGTGATCGTAATTAGAACTATGTAACTATTACATATAAACAAAAATCTTCTTCTAAGATCCTTGATGTGCAAGCCAAGTCCTTCCAAAGTCCTTGCTTTCCTCTCGTACATGACTCCACCAGGTTCCTTGAGTCTACCACAAGCTTTTGATTGAGTTACAACATAATAAAAGAAAGGGATTAAGGAGAAGGGGATTACAAATGTAGAGAGAGGGAAGAGGCATGCAAGCCCCAAATAATTACATCACCTGATTTAAACAAATTTAAATACAACCCATTCAAATAAAGCTATCACATCACATGCGGCCAATCACAACTCATTTTAATTGGTCTTAAGTCCATAATCATCCATTAACAGATATACATTCACAATGCATAATAAACGAAAGCTACAAAAGCAAAGGCAATGATGGCAAATGGCATATAATTAATTAAAGTCATGTCTATAACAATAATAATCTCATTATTATTATCCTATAACAATAATAATCTCATTATTATTATTATCCTATAATAATAATCAAATCCTTTTAATCTCATTAAAAGAATATCATCATATCCCATATGATAAAAACAAGTTTCTTTCTTCAATATAAATAAAACTCCTAAAAGACACTAATAGGGTTTCAAGTATAAAGAATTAAATTTGAGAAATTATTCTCACAATTCCTACCATGATATTAACACTTTAATAAGCTCAGTAGATTAATCACTATTAACCTACAAAGGTGGAATAAATAATAACTCAAAAAAAATTTCAAAGAAAGAAACAATTTCTATTTTTCAACAGAAATTTCAGAATTCAGCTACTGTTTTGGGACCAATCTTTCCTATATTAAAACAACCTTTTAAAATGTGAGAATACTCTATTTCACAAGGATTTTCAGTCCTCTTTCAAATGGCATAGGTCTCATTAAGTAATTCCAACGTTTGGCATCACTTTAAGGCGATTTGTGACTCGAACTCCAAACTATGACAGATTCTGGAAATTCCTCAAAAATGACTTTGTTGGGCTTAACCTAGAGTGAACTAAGTCATGGAAACACTTCATTTCACTAGGTTTTTCAATCTTCTTTCCAATGGCAGGGGTCTCGTAACTTGATTCCAATGTTTGGTATCAATTAAAGGCCTTTTGCGATAGAGAGTCAGATTTTACAGATTTGACTCTTAATCACAAAAATTCTAGTGTGGCTATCATAGGTCATTAAAAATCATGGGAACTCTTCCTAGACTTTGTTAAGACCTAATATTAATGAAGTCGATAGGTGGCAAGCTTCAAAAATCCCAGAAACCATTTTTCCTAGATTTTACAAAAGCTATGTGTTTGCTGTCCTGAAAAACAGCAACCCAGAAATAATTTTAAAACCATTTTAAAATCAATTCCATTAATGTAAAATCATGCCAAAACGTTTTTAACATATTTATACATTATTAGGCAACATCCCTAAATGATTTTAACAAATTAAAACCATTGATTCATTACATGAATCATTCAATCTCTCAAGAACACTAAAAGTGTTTTTATAAAACAAATTTTATCAAACCTACTTTATTCTTCATTTTTAATTTTCAAAAACAATGAAATCATTTTGAAAACTTCATAAACCATTTACAAAAAGTATCAAGAACATTAGGTTCATAAAACAAAGATTAAAACAAGGTCATTTGGGTTCCCAACCCATGTGGCCGGGAATGAGGAGAGAGAAATGGTGAATTAGGGTTAGGGATTAACCTAACCTAATCCTAGTTTAGGGTTTCCATAAACACCAAAATCATGTTACCATCTTTTCCAAAAATCAAGCATTCAAATTAAGAATGAATCAAATACAAATCAAGAGACTTTCTTTAATTTGAAAAACTCAAAATACGAAATTTTTGGGATAGTCTTGTTTGACAATTATTGAGATTAATTTCAAAACAAAATTATTGAGATTAATTTCAAAACAAAACTTTCCTATATTAATTTAGGGTTACCTAAATCAAAATTGCAGCCACCATCATCAACCTAATTAGAGTTTTTGAAGAACCCTAAAAAGCCATTGTTAAACCTTTTAACAAACTTCATCAATATATCAATTTAAACAAATTTAAATTAAACAATTGCATGCATCAAGAATTAAGACTAAACTCTTTTAATATTAAATCAAGATCATGCAAGTACATTAGGGTTTTGAAAACCCATCAAGCCACGACCCTAGTGGGTGAAACACCCTCATGGCCGAATCATTCAAGGGCAAAAAACCCATGGCCGTGAACCCCTTTTGCCATTAACACATGTTTTTCACCCAAAAACAAGTTATGTTCATATTTTCAAAATCAAGAACATCATCCAATCTTGTCTAGGGTTTTCAAAACTTCAAGATTCAATAATGACTATTGATTATAGGGTTACCATAACCCAAACCAAAAATAAAAACATTAAAGAACCAAGCTAGGGTTCATAAACCCTAGTTGCCGAAATTGAGAAGAGAGGGGAAAGAGAGAGAGAACATACCTTATGTGGATTTGATCATCAACCAAGCATCAACATACTATGAAGATCAAACCCTAACATATAATACACAAAGGCAACAAGCCCTAGGTGGTCCGAATTTGAGAGAGAGAGAGAATGAGAGAACCCAAAAACCTTTTGAGGGTTTTTCATTAAAACTTAAACTCAAACACCACGAGGTAAATTCCCATATGGCCGAACCTTATAGAGGCAGCCCCCATGTTGCCGAAACCCTCTAGGGTTTTCCAAAACCCTAGTTGCCATTTATTAAAAGGAAACAAAACAAAAAAACAAGGAGGTAAAGCCTCTATGGCCGAAATCCATATGTGGGTATTAGACCACATTTAAAACTTGATTTTAATTTATTATATCCATTGATTTCCATCATCACATACATGACCATGCTTGATTAGGCTTTGATACCACTGAAAGGTTCTGTGAAACAACAGACATGGATGCGCAGCGGAAGAGGTAAAACAAAACTTTTTCATTTTATAAAAAATCAATCCATGTTCACAAACCATCAAGAATCGATTCAAGCATCGGGTCATGTATAAAATCAAACACATATAATCAACATAAATAAATCTTACTTGATTATGTTCTTCGGTGTAGCTTTCCTTCGAGTTTCAAACGTATGAAACCTCCAAAGCGTATCCACACGAGAGCAAGATTCCTAGAACCTCCTAGCCTTCCACAACACTTGTGAGCAAGCTAGCATGGAGAGGGAGAGGAGAGAGGAATTTCGGCCAAGGGCTTCTCTTAACCCTAGAATGTGTAAAACACTCATATAAATAGACTTTCTCCTCTTTAAGGGGTGTTTGGTTACTAGTGCTAGCATGACCAAACATCATTGAATAGAGTAATCCTATTATTGGTTAATTTTGACTTTTAATTAATTAACCTTTAATAATTAAAATCAAACTTAACTCAAATACATGATTCCCCTCTCACAAGTTTAAGGAACTCACTTACTCTCTATTGTGTGTGACCCTTTGGGTTCACCCTAACCTAGCAGTGGACAGGGACATCTCTATGTCTCCCAAAAATAGAAACTTTCTATTTTAAGGTTCAATTGGAACGATTCCAATTTTGCCCTCATTGATAACACTTTATCAATAGGCTTTCACTGGTCATGAGTGACATCTAGCAACATATCATGACATACCCTAGGTTTAGGTGAATAGCAGAACTACGTGAACCCTTCATGTTATTTAATCCTTCATCCCCTAATGTCACAGTCAAGATAATAGGTATGGTTTTAGTCAAACCCTATCTTAACAACTTGATATCTGTCCCACAAAATATAATCTCAATAAGGCAAACGCAGTGAAACTCTTTTCACTGTTTACCTATCACTCTGGCCAGAGGTTCCCTTTGAGAATTATCTTTGTGAACTTATCCTGACATCCTCTCTCATATAACTGAGAGTGATGATCCCTTATTGCACACTCATCCATCTTCATGCATAACTCACTAGAGCCAATGAGCACCGATTACAACCTTATGGATAAGGCTGTACAAGATACTATCAAACTCTAGCAACCTATGCATAAGACAGCTATGGTGTCTCAGGTCTAAGGACTACCAAATAAATGGACATAACATTAGAATATTCCTTTGACAGAACTACCATAGGAATACTCTTTGTGGATCATGTTCAGTGTACATATTCTCTAATATGCACCCACAGATTAACCTAAGTGTCACTACACTGATAGGAAAGACTACCTATCCTCCATATGAGTTGGTTTGAATCTGTGCTACTCTTCAAACGGTTAATTAAATATCCACTTTAATAAACCTTTGAGTAGGAACTCTTTTAGAATAGATGTATGTGAGAAATATCAATCTCTCTATCTCAACACCTTGAGATGCATATCTCTCTTATCATTTATTCATGGACCTTATCATATATGTTAGAACATATTAGATAAGTTATACCTTCCATATATTATGATAATATGAAACTTAATGTACCCTTTAGGATTGG
>JAESVK010000909.1:614981-639881 GCA_017140935.1 Hamamelis virginiana | reverse complement strand
CAACATTGATGCATAGTGATTGGCTTGAAACTTCTGATTATCCGTCTTCAACCCAATTACAGTGCGACATTTGTCCATTAAAACTGCTACTTTAGCACGTAATTTTAAATATCTAGTTAATCTGCATTTGAATTTTAAATTCATCAACTGCTATTGATTTTTAAAAGATACCACCACAGTTTGGCGATTTTAAAAACATTGCCATGTGTCCATATTTTACTGGGCAGTTATTTTTAATGGTGAACAAGAACATGTTGCAAGTCATCTTTGAGTTGAAATTTGAAGAGAAAATAATCCTGTCCAAGGTCAACATAATGCATTTTGCCCTGAGGCCTCCATAGATCTTGTACTCGCTGCCAAAGGAAGTTGTATCCAACAAGTTTGACAATAATCGCTAGACTTCACAGGGATCCAATCCACTTCTTTTCTTCTTCGGACAGATGAATATATAGTGGGAATATTTCATTTATCCGAGCTCTCTAATTCGCTATCCAATTCATCTTCCCAATCTTGCATGACGACGTTAAAATCCCATGCAGTTCCAGTGTGGGTTAGTTTATCACGATTCGACATTGCTCTGGTTGGGAGTAAACATCCTTGTTTTGATCTTTTTTGTGCTATGGGATAGTTCATCTTCTTTTTCAAGGGATCTCTGCTAGTCTTGGCTGCATTTGGTTCAACAGATATCGGAAATGGTTCAATCATAGGAGAACGATCAATTCAAGAATCAAATCACTAATTGACACAAGGGTGCAAAGTACCACAAATTAAAATTATAGGGGGTTAATGTGTCCAAATTAAAACTGTGTGGATACAAATTGTAAATTGGGGAGAGTTTAGGGGGTCAAACTGTATTTTGTTTTTTTTTTTCTTTTGTCTTTTTAGTCTTTTTCTTTTTTTATCAGCAATTTGGCCATAAGTTTCAAATAAGAAATATTTCATGCAAAAAGTCCTCTCAAATTTTCTTTCCTTCATTAAGTTCTAATTAAAGATTCTTTCATGTAAGAAGTCCCAAACTTTTAAAAATATTTTTCAAAATGATGGATTTACCCTTGGTGTATTTTCACTGCACTTGTTTTCATTGCAGTTTTTTACTGCATTTTTTAGTATTTTCATTGCATTTTTTTAACTTTTTACTACATTTTTTAGTATTTTCACTGCATTTTTTACACTCTTCACTGCATTTTTTTTAATGTGAATTCCTTCATTTTTTTTTTATTTTTTTATTTTACAATTTTTTTTCTCTCTTCTGAATTCTCTACATTTTTTTCGTGAATTTTTTACATGCATTTTTTTTTTTTTTTTTTTTTTATGAATTCAATGCATTTCTTTTAAAATTTTCCTCTCTCATTTGAATTCACTGCAGTTTTTATTGGATTTTTTTTACAAGCATTTTTTTTTTTGGTGTGAATTAAATGCATTTTTTTATTTATAATTTTCTTATATCTCTCTTTCTTTGTGGTAGAATTCAAAAACCCCCAAACAATTTATGTGTGAACTCAGTAATATTTTCATTGTATCCAATGTTACATAAGGTAGTCGTATTTTCATTGCATCCAATCTAATGTCACGTAAGGAGGATGAGGAGGAGGAGGAGGAATAAGAAGTAAAAAAGGAAAAAGAGAAGAGGTCTGGTGTTGACATACCTACACCTTTTATGAATTCACTACATGTTGTTGTAGGTTTGATGAAGAAAGAGGAGATCCGCAGTCTCGATCGAGAGAGCATTGACGACGGTGGCATTAATGCATTAGAAAGATGTGTTTGTGGCAGCATATTAGGGGTAATCGGAATTGGACATGATTATTTATTGCCGGTAAAGAAGACTACAATGCTGGGAAGAGTAAAAGCCATGGACTATCGGTCGCCTTGAAACTTCGGCGGTCAGCATCAATCCGATTAAATCCAATAAGGTGTCAAAGATTTATCAGCATTAGTTCGGTGGGCTAACTGTATTCTAATGAGAGGATCGGGCAGCCTGATCTAGTTCTCTCACCTCCACTCGGCGATTGGAGAAGCTCTAATATCCATCACACGATTTGTAGGTTTGAGTGGAGGTTGCTGGTGGTGTTTGATTTACGGCGATGCTGAGGACTGGTAGTGCGAACTGAGAAGGTGTCGATGTGGGACTAGTTGTGCAATAGTTTTGGATCTGATTAGAGGGTCAGAGGATGAAGAGTTATTGCAGAGCTTGCTGTTTGAGGATGGACGAGTTGCCAGTTACTGGCGTCGCACCACCATAGCAAGTGGAAGAAGAAAAAGAAGAAGAGGAGATGGGCTTTAAACCTATCAAAACTCTTCCTCCTCAAAGGTTTCTTCCTCTCTCTTCATATCTTTCCTCGATCTTTCTCTCCTCTCTTTTTTCTTGTCTCTCCTCTTTTTCAGTAAAAAAAAAAAGAAAAAAAAAGAGGAAATAATTGGGAAGAGGAAGAATGTGAGCCAGTGGCATTTTTGTCCTAATTGTAATAAAAATTTTTTTGCAAAAAATAATTTTTTTGGGTAATTCTATTGCCACCCACTCATATTGCTAGTAGCACTCATTTGCTGCCTATATACGCCGACCAATAAAATTTTAAAATATAATTTTTGCTACCTTACACCCCCTATAATACCCAAACTAATCCCAACTCAACTAACCCTAAAACATAAGTTTCTTTTTATACCCACCTAATACCAAAAAGCCCCAAATATATATATATATATATATATATATATATATATATATATATATATACAGACTTGCTAATATCAGGTGCACATGATGCATCTTGCATCAGGTGCCCTCCTCTACAGCCACATGTGATGAATATTTTTAAAAACTGACCGTTGGATTAGATACCCCTATAATGTATGTCATGTCTGCCAAAAATCACAGTGATCCAACGGTTGGTTTCTAAGAAAACTGACTGCTAAAAAATGATAACATTTTAAAGAACAAAAAAGTCATAGTTTTTTAGCAGTCAGTTTTCTCAAAAACCAACCGTTGGATCACTGTGATTTTTGGCAGACATGACATACATTATAGGGGTATCTAATCCAACGGTCAATTTTTTAAAATTTTAATCACAGATGGCTGTAGAGGAGGGCACCTGATGCATCTTGCATCAGGTGCACCTTATAACAGCACCTCTGTATAATTTTTTTTTTTTTTGTATTTCCTCCAAAGAGGAGCTTATCTTTTTAATTCCACGAAGAGAGTAGTCCAATCATTCCGCCATTCATCCCCATAAATGAAAGAACTTATTTTCTTCACTCCATGGAGAGAAAGTAGGCCAACCATTCTGTAATATATTCTAACATAGTGTGTTAAATATTCTAATATGTTTGTTTGACGACTGTTGAACATTAGATGATATTCTACTAGTGTCTACTCAATATTCTGTAATATTTAACATCTCTTGTTGAACATTTTTATATGTTCGATTGGGATGACTGAACATTTTGTAATGTTCAATATCCCATGCTGAACATTGTTATATGTTCAGTTGGGATGACTGAACATAGTAATATGTTCAATTATCCCTATCTAAACATTGATTGATGTTCAATATCGCAAAGTTGAATAAAAGCATAAACTTGAAATTAAAACAACGTAAAAAAAAATGAATCATACTTTAAAAAAATGTATATTTTCATTGTTGGAATCATTCGACATGACCACTTCATTAGTCATTGATCAATAAACACATTTTTTTATTAGAGTTTTCAAAAAGTTATACAAAAGTATAAAGGTTTGTGAGATTAGGGTTTATGAAAAATATATGAATGTGGGAAGAAGAAGGTGAGTGCGGAAAGTAATATAATTTATTTTATTTATCTAATATTATCTTTAAAAGTAAATTTACATGTGGGTATAATAATAATAAAAAAATTTATTAATTAATGGATGCAACTAGTAATATGGATAGATGGCAATGGAATCACTCTAAATTTTTGAAAGACTTCTGAGTTCTCGTATAAAATTCCTTATATTGGGGACTTATGCCCAAAACCACCCCCACCACCCCTTCCTCCCTCTTTTTTTTTTTTTTTTTTTTAATTCTTGTAACTTTCACGCCCACGTATCCCCACTCCCACGTGTAGGTAAGACCAATCGACAAGCAAAGAGATAAATTTCCCTTCCCATGACGAGAAGTCATCAAACAGTTCTCACGCAAAGTATAAGGCGCCACTCCCTCCATCTCTCTCTCTCTCTCTCTGTCTCCAATCGAACATTTTGTGTTGAACATTGATGCAATCTTTGTTTGAGACATTGGTGTTCTGAATCAGAAAAGCTTAACAAATCCCATTAATGGTGGATGCACATGTAATGGGATGGGAGCTCAGAAGAGCATCCATGCCGGCAAAGGTCAGTTTTTTCTATTCTTGTACTTAATTTGAGAAAACCCTATAAACAAAAGGCCACATCAAGAAAGCTTTAATTCTTGCAGTTAATAATAGTAGTAGTAGTAGTGGTAGTGGTTTTTTAGTTCTTGCGCCATTGATTGTGAATGCATTGCTCTACAACAGCCAAGATTGACGTTAATGTTGATTTCACCCACAAGCTTTGTGCTGCTTTGATGCTTCCTCCTTTCAGGTTTTTCCGTTAATCCCAAAATCACTTTCTTTTCCTAATGCCCCGTTTGGTTGCTGAGAAACTGTGGGAAAAGAGAAAGAAATTGTAATTTTGAGTCTTATGTTTTATGTCTCTTGGTTTCCAAATGATGAGAAACTCACCCCAATCAAGTGAAGTTGTTGTATGAGACCCAATTGAGTGGAGGTCTTTGTTTTCTTATGTCCCAAATTATGAAAATCTTAAAATTCAAAATTTTGAATTTCTATTCTTTTCCAATGCTTTCTCGTCAACCAAACACAAGCTAAAGAACTTCACTGGATTTTTGCTCTCTCTCTCTCTCAGGAGCTCTGGCAGTCCTCTTTCACTGATTATTGGAAGGTAGGGTTTGATTATCTTTCTATTATATATATAATGGATTTTTAGTTTGGTTTCTTTATTCGGTCTTGGTGTGATGGTTGATTCAATATGTTTATTACAGTCTTTGCATCAAACACCCGAACTTATTCGGTAGGAGCGAGAAGCTTGATGTATCATGGGACAAGGGATTGTGTGATTCCAATGTCTTAATAGCTTTTAGGAGGCCAAGGCCAGAATGGCTTGCTCAACAGTCTTTTATCATTCAGGTGTTTATTTAGATTCATTATTATTTCTTGCACATGAGAAACAATAGAATCCTTCAGCATGTGAATTTTGCTAAATTTGGGCTTGATGAGAACCCTTGAACAACCTGAAAAAACCCATTGGAAATTTGAAGTGCTAATATGGTTATGAGAAGAAATTCACGGCATGTTTGTTTGTTTTTTCTTCTTAATTCTAATTTGATATTTTTGTGGCACAGCATTCTATTTCACCTGAAATTGGGGTCCATGGTTTGCCCATTGACAACTTCTCCCGTTCGGGGAGTGGAGGTGTGAATCTGTCTCGATTATCAGTGGGGTTGGATCTGAATGAACCTGCAAGTTCAAACTGGAGCAGCACAACCAGTATAAAATTCGAGGTTGGGTGTAGCTTATTGTAGTTATTACTTATTCACTTATCATGATCTAACGGGCCACTGTATAATTATTTTATGTATCTGCAAATTTTTTATCTGTGGTTAATTTGAGATAGAAACTAATTTTTTCGAGTCATGCAGCATGTTCGTCCAATCAGTGATGATGGCCGCTCCATAAGCAGAGATCTTGATGGGTTTTCAGTGACATGCAGGTAATTGGGGCTTGTAGTAATTCAGTTTTTGAACAATCTGACTGTGATTGTCAATGATGTACAAAAAAATACTTGTTATGCAGTGGCAATCCTCATGACAGTATGGTAGTTTTGAAGCAAGAATCTCAGTTTGCAAAAGCAAATGATCACAGTTTTACTCGAGTAACATATCCTTATCGACTCTTCTTAAATGCTACTTTCTCAATGCAAACTTGATTCATAAATCTTAAGTGTAGGTCGTTTTTCATTTTGCTAACTTCAAGTTGTTTTGTGTTCAGTTTAGTCTGCAAATAGAACAGGGGATTCCAGTTCTGTCTAAGTGGCTAATCTTCAATCGGTTCAAGTTTGTTGCATCAAAGGGAGTTAGACTTGGGCCAGCATTTCTCTTGACAAGGTGAGCAATACTCCCTTTTATGCTGAATGGATAATCATAGTTGTTAGAGAAAGTGTTGAAAGTGGGCAGCATAAGTTGAGACTGGGTACTTTGAAATAAGGAGCAGAAGGATCAAGGAAGCAAGTAGGGAGTGTTTGAGAAGCATCAGAAGAAGCGTTTCGCAGTAAATAATGGAAGTATGAGAGATGATTTATAGAATCATATTAGGAAACAATGTTAAATCATTGAATTGTGTTAAAGTAATAAACCACGGTTTTTGCTATAAGTAGCATGGCTAAAATATGTCAAGCATGATTTTTAAAATAGGAAGTATGAATTCCAATTATAGGAACCAGAGAGTACTTTGTAACATGATTCCCAACTAAAGAAAGCATGAATTTAAAAATTAAGGTTAACCTGCTGTGGAAGCTTCATGAATTTTGCTTTGCACATGTGGTGTGGCTCCCATTTCCTTATGCACTTTCTATGACTACTTGATAATTTATTTCATCCCTGTATGCATCGCTCTTACATTTTCTTTTGACAGCCTGACAGGTGGTTCCATTGTAGGGGACATGGCTCCTTATCAAGCATTTGCAATTGGGGGTCTTGGCAGCGTGCGTGGGTACGGTGAGGGTGCAGTTGGATCTGGGAGATCATGTATGGTCGCTAATAGTGAATTGACATTCCCTCTGGTACGTTATGGTTTTATCATTGTAGGTAGAGATCCTCAAGTTCTGAGATTACAAGTGATTTTTCCAGTTGATATTTTGTTGCACCTTTTGTGCGTGTGCAAGAGAGAAAGAGAGAGAGAGAGAGAGAGAGAGATCTGCCCTCAATATAAATGAGTCAGGTCTTGTTGTACATACTACTTAGATTTGTGATCAGTTTTTAAAATCTATTAATTCTGCTGAGATAGTTTTGATTTCTGGTTATTTATGTAAAAATTGCTTATGTAGGATATTGTTACTTCTCATGCAGCAGCACCACAATTGAGTCAGAACCATTTTGGGCCAAATTTACTATTTTCTATTTGTTTATAAATTCTCACTACAGCTGAATCTTTATTCCTTAAATTAAAATTAAAATTAAAATTTATTTCCCGTATTAGTGAAACATGTTTGTAAATATTGAATTGTTTGTGCGTGTGACCATGAAATCTTCTATTTCATCTTAGTTGTTATTGCTAGTGCATTGAACAATTGTTGTCATTGGTTAAATTAATTATCTTGAAACACTTGCAACATTTTTTGGAGCCATGATCGTATAGTTTATGTCTTTCATGGCTTCAGGCTTCCAAACATGACATAATCAATGACTTAAATATTGGAATCGACAGATATATTGACGGTCCCAAAACACAGATTAACGGATATATCGATCGTATCGAAATTATCGATATCGATTTAAAGATACGATGGATACTATTAGTTAAACATGCAAATTTTTAGTGAAACTTTGCAAAACAATGAATTAAACTATAACACACAATATAGAATCAAAACATTGTAAATTAACAAGTTTGTATTCTATGGGGTACGATAAAATGTGTTGCGATAGGCAAAATAAATTACAAATTTCCACATTAAAATGTCACATAACATTAAAAATTTAAATATTTATAATTTACACAATAACAAATGAATAAATCAATAATCTTGTATACAAAGGAATCTCCACCTCTAGTATTTTCGGATATATTAGATATTTATCGATATATCGGCCTATATATGGTTTTTGTTATTTACATATGTTTATTGATATTTTCGATATATCCTAATATTCTCGATATACCCTAATATTTTCAATATTTTCGATATATTTTGAGTCAAAAGATATATAAGTCTAATATCATATCGATACCCTTCGATATATGGATATAAGTATGATATATCGTGGATATATTGGATATTTTAGTCTTTGCATGTAATGCAATGATGAATATAATCAGATTGTCTTTAGATGGAAAAAATTTATGATCATGAATATAGGATTTGCTTGCTTAGGTGCTGTTTGGATAAGCTTCCGTTTTTTTGCTTTTTTAATTTTGGAAGTAGAAGCAACTTTTTGCTTCAACTATCAATTTTTATTAAGGAAGAAGCATGTTTGGAATTCTCAAATTGCTACTTGTTTTAAAAAGTAAAAAACTAGATGCTTGTTTGGGTGCCATAAAATAGGAAAAGAAATAAAAGCATCAAAAGTCATTCAACTATTAAAATGGTCAATTCCAAGTTTAAAAATACATATATGTCAAACATAATATATAAAAATTCAAAATATGTCCAACGTGCAATAAATAAGAGGTACCAACAACACAATGAGGCATTCCCCAATGGTTATAGTTGAATAACCCTATTGATTTGTTGCCCTCGTAACTTGGGCAATTTCATCGCGAACACCAGCCATATAACGTAATTGAGTTTGGGTAACATTTATCTCAACAGTGTCTTCAGATGTAGTAGCTGCTATATGTGCATCACTCTGTGGGTCAATGTCATTCGTCTCATAATCATCAACAATAGTATTTCTAGTTGCATTCTTCCTTATAAAGTTGTGAACAGTCCAGCATACAATGAATGTATTTTTGTCTTTGCAAGCTATAGGGCGGAAATCATATATCAATTTCCTATTCTATAAAAAAAATATTTCTTAAGTCCTACTTCCTTTTCAGAACACCGTTGAGATGAAAACAGAGTATACAGTCCCAAGGAAGACCAGGGGTAACATGTCAAATATTGGTACAGGGATCATATGTCTAACTTCACATTAAATGACACAATATACAAAATATGTCAAAAGAAAATCATATAATATTAAAGCAATGAGTCCCAGTGTCCCACAGTACGTCACATTGAGATCCACGACCAAACACCTCAGAGATTCACCAGGGCAACAAGATTTGAATATTTGATCACTCAAATCTCTCAAAACCAGTTAGGGTGTGGTTTAGAAACTCCCTCGATCAATGATCATCAAGAAAATTGCATAAGAGCATGGACTAAGTGCTACAAGAGAGGTGTATCATGCATAAGAGGCTAGGGCTTCTCAATCCTAGGCTTAGGGTTTGTAACAATGTCTCCTCTAGTGAGAAAATAACCCACAAAACCAATTTTTACCTTTACAAAAGACCCTAAAGTCATAACCAAAATCCTTAAGAGAAAAGTCCAATTTTACAAAAATTTCGAGTTGGATCAATCCAAGCAAAAATCCCGGATCTATCCAAAATCCTAAATTTTGGTAGAAAGCTTTTGGATTGATTTAGGGTTTTCCTCAGATGGATCCAAACTTTAAAAATTTGGATATATTGAGCAAAAAGTTTTGGATCTATCCAAAACTGCCGCATCCAACTTGGAACTATCCAAGAAAAATAGTTAGATCTATGCAACCTTCTTTTTCAACAAACTTTCTAAGTAAATTCCAAAGACCTATATTAAACCTTACATGCCACTCTAAAACCACCCTGGAAAATGCAACCTAGGTCTTTAAGTCTACTTATCATCCTAGAAAAGAGACCGAGAGATTTGAACAATGATTCAAGCAAGCTTTAACCTCGATTTTCAAGCAATTTTCAAATAAACTTGATCTTGATGCTTTTTGATGCTAAACATGGTTCAAATTCAGACGATTCTGAGTTGACTTGGTCGAGTCATCTTGGTATCAGTGGTAACCTGGACGAGAACTAGGGTCAAGTCAAGGAACTTGGCAAGAAATCGTTCATCTCGGCCTTATCTTGGACGAGGTGACTGAGACGACAACCCAGAAATCAAATGAAAAGAATAGGGGGAAGAAGCAGTAATAGCCACTGCCCCGGTGAGCTACAACAGACCAGAAAACAAAAGAAATAAAAAAGGGAAAAAGGAAAAAGAAGCAGCAGGAGCGGCAGGAGCACCCACGCAGCAAAGGCAAGCTACAGAAAATCAGGAAAAAAAAATGAAAGGAAGAAGTAGCAGCACCACCCCCTGCAACAAAGACAATCAACAGCAAATTAGAAAAAAAAAAATGAAGTAGAAGCAGTAGCAGCACTTTTAGCGGAAAACCAGAGGAATCTAGAAAAAAAATAGAGGAAGAAACTGCATGCTGGTTCGTCCCCCTTCTTCTTCTTCTTCTTCTTCTTCTTCTTCTTCTCTCTCTCTCTCTATTTGCAATAAGAAGGAATTGGAACTAGATGGGTTCTAAAATTATAATTAAAAACATGACATTTACAAATGTATCCCTGTTTTGATCACTAGTATTAAAAAAACCAGACCATTTATCATATTTAATTATTTTATTTATAAAAACTACCCAGTAATATTACATTTTATACTAACTTTTTTATATATATTTTGTTAACAATTATACCCCCTATGTTAGGGGCCCTAACATGAGCATTTTATAGCACTAGGTCTAAGGGTTTTTTTAACATAACAAATAGACGAAGGAATTTGAAATCTTAGGGACTTTATGGTATAAAATTGGATCTTGTGGTAGCACACTAGCGCCTTTATATATATATATCATATTATGCATTCTAAGCCATTTTTTTGCTTATTTGATGGCTCCAAAGTGATTGCTTGATTTTTTTCTGATTTTTCTATAATTTGTTTTTAAAAAAAATTTAACATTATTTCATGCCTAAATGACTTATGAATATTGAACCAAGGACCCAAACCATTAGAACTCCATTATGTTTTGACAACCAGAATTAGCCAACACTGGACTAAAAAACTAATAGCACTTGAGGTGCTTGACACACAAGCCTTTTAAATTACAATTAAATAAATAAAGGGTTGTGTTTACTTTAGCATCGTAATACCCTTGGTTTCAGTATTGTCCTTGGTATAAGTTAGCTATTTTCTTATTTCAATATAAGTTAGCACATGCATATACGTGGGGAACAAGAGTTATGAGGTTGGAGATTTTCAATGACTATTCGTTTTTGTTATGTGGATCAGAAATATGATGACCTAGAGAGCTAAATGAAGTGTGTGTGTGTGTGTGTGTGAGAGAGAGAGAGAGAGAGAGTTTCTTATTTCAATATAAGTTATCTCGAGTATATGTGGGGGGTTAGGGGCAAGTTTTGTGCGTTGAAGTTTTAGAAACCAGCTAGCATGTGAAGCAATCTTTCCTTCTCTTCTTCTTCTTAATACAATAACTGAAGCCTAGATCCCCGAGACGTCCACGATCAAACACAAATGCATTCGCAACAAAGACTTTGGACCATGCTGTGTAAAAGGTTTGAAGTTGGTATTGTTTGATGAGAAAGAAGGGCTTTGACTGATCTTCCTACTTCTAATTGCGACTTGGAAATAATCTTTGAGAAAATGATTGTCTGACCTCCTCATCAATCACATCCTTACTGCATCTTTTAAATAAGGTGGAACCCATGTGGATTCAACCCCTATGTGAAAGAGGTAGCAAGTGAATGTGATTGATGAGTTGGTTAGTCTAGCACTGCCCTAATTTCCATAGAGTTTTTTATTTTAAGTAATCTTAAACTTTAATGGAGACTAGGAATCTAAAGATAATGACACTCCGTTATTAATGCAATAAATAAACTTTTTTTAATGGTAGAAGTAGAAGCTAACTATACTCTTGCTATTGAAAGAAATAGTTCACTAAAATGAGACCTTGTGGAATGCCAATAAAAATAAAAATAAAATGAAAGACTTTCATTGAAGAGACTTCTAAATGTAAATTCCAAAATGTGTGAACTACTAGATATATAATGCTTATGGAAGCCATCAGTCCACCAATTGTATAGTAAATACTTCTAGAGTTATTTGGTGTTGACTTAAGTTAGAGTAATGTGTTGATTCCCACAAAGATGCCCGTATTGTTATCAATAGGCAGATTGATATGGGGTGATTGATTCAACATGAAATTTACTTCTAAGGATTCCTTCTCGTTTATATTTCCCATTTGGGGCTCTCTTTCCTCTTTTTTTTTTTTTTTTTTTCCTCTGGTTTCTAAAAAGGTCTCATTCAGGTAGTAGTTTTGAATATACTATTTTTTAGTTTTTATGAATGCATAGATGGAGCTTTGAGCACGGTTCAAAGTCTTGGTCGCGGACGTCTTGGTCACGGACATTTCGTTGTATCTTAGCTGAGATACAACTTTAGGCATGAAAGAATGTTAAAAAAAAAATTCAAAAAAATCATAGAAAAATCAGAAAAAATAAAACACAGACATTGAACTCATCAAATAAGCAAAAATAAATAACTTGGGGGTAGAATATCATAAGAAACATCAAAATATGTGCTAGTGCGATACGGTATCGTGGAATAATGTGTTAAATTTTAACTTTTTAAAAAGAATATAATTGTTAGTAAAAGTTAAATCATTGTTTTTTGTACAAATTAAGTGTTAGGTTGTTTTTCTAAATATCATAAAAGAACTGATCCTTAAAAATAATAAAATGGACTAACTTATAAATTAAAGAAATATGTTGAAATGATTGGGTTGGCCGAGACGAGACGTGATGACTGAGATAAAACGTGATGACCGAGATAAAACGAGACGACCAAGACAAAATGAAATGCCGGAGATCTTGGTTGAAATGAAAATATGATATTTCTCTTCATATATTTGACTCGAAGAACTTCTCGTTTCAGTCCCTACCCAGACCTAGATGGCTCGGCCCAGTTATCTCGGTCTCGGCCTCGGCCTAGACTTTGAACCATGCCTTTGAGTTGTGTTGTTGGTTGTTCCTTGTTCGTATGATGGGCACTTACTTCAAACATGAAAAGGGGGTTGTGAGCCAATATTTTCAATTTAGTTGACAAATTTAGTTACTTTTTAATTACTTTGTTAGAAATACGTCATTATACCTAATTGCGTAACTTTATTTTTCTGGTACCGTGATGCAGTATCGTATTGTTTGCTATTGTTCATTAGCATTATCATGATGCGCTTCCATTTTATTGTTGGACTCTGATGAACTCCCACAACTAAACATCCGCTTACTGCCGTGTTTGCTCTATTCAGAACAAGATGTTGGAAGGTGCTGTTTTCTTGGACTGTGGAACTGACTTGGGCTCTGGTCATCATGTTCCCGGTGAGTCCGTTCTTCTCACATGGCTTAACTATATGAATATATCCTTGCAAATGTGCACTATCCAATGAATTTTAAATTATACAAGTTTCACTAATAGTTTTCTGAATTATGGAAAATTATTGGCTTGAGTTAACTGTCATAATTCTATATTCTGTACTCATAAGCATCTGATTCACTAGTTCTCATTTCTTCATTGGCCTAGAGAACCAATGATATGTATTTCTGGTATTGCAGAAAGTTAAAATTGTAGCAAACTAGTTTCATTTGTTGAGTTCTAGTTTTACTTTCGAAGTTCAACAAAATTCCACTTGCTGAAAGGTGGGTGTAGATGCTGCAAAGAGAGGAGAAGATAAACGAAAAATGAGTGAATGAGCATACTATAATTGGATGAGGTGTGAATTAGGGTGTTCTTTAAGATATTTTTACCTCCATTAGTAAAATTTGTCAAGTAAATTTTTCATGCAACACCTCTAGGGTACAACCACCTAGCATGCTTTTTGGGCTTCCCTTTTGAGTTCCACAATCGACCACAATACCACAGGTCCTCAACACACCATTTACTCATTTGTTTAAAACCAATATTTAAGGGGAAATTGGTCAAAGGTCCTATTTTAGAAGCTTTTCATGCGTAAAGTCCTCCCTAAAGATCTTTTGGCATGAATTGGACAAAAATACCCCTCCTTCCCAACAATCTTTAACGCGACCTCCACTCCCAACCCCCGAGTTCACTATGCCATCCTTCGGGGTTCACTATACTGTCGGACCCTGAGTTCACTATGCCTGAGGTCGGGTTCATACGCTGGAAAATGCATTTCACTATGCTGAAAAACGCGTTTCATTACGTCGAAATTCCAAGTTCATTGAGCTAGAATTGGATTTCACTATGCCCCCCCCCCCCCCAAAAAAATAAACAACAAAAAAAACTTTCTTTTTCCTACATTTTCCCAGCAACCAAACAATTTTTTTCCCCTACATTTTAGTTCACTACGCTGGAAAAAATTAAAAGAAAAAAGAAAAAATGTACACTGCCATTTCTCTCAAGTCACAAACAAACAGAAATATCTACCAAAAATAATAAAAATAAAAAATAAACAGAATTACAAAACCAAAAAAACGAAGTGCCACTGGCCAGCAACCAATCCACCGATGATCGGCGACTGTCCAGATCAGCTTCATTACGATCTTTTTCAAAATTCTCTTCGTTTCATTGATGAAAACACATGTTCATTGAAAAAGAAGATTGTGGAATGGATTCAACGATCTGCATAAGATCCGTAGATCTCACAGGTGAACCACCGAAAATTAGATCTGTGGATTCATCAAACTTGAGCCTACAATTCATGGTGGAATAAGCAAAGTAGAAGATGGCCGGCAGATCCACCTTCTCCGAGCTCAACGTCGGTGAACTTCATGCCAACGTCAGAAGTGGAAGAAGATCTAGCATCTCAGTTGCAGAGAGAAAATGTGAATATAGAGAGAGAAAATAAAGAGAGAAAATGTGAATTTGATCGGTGAAGGAGATCTGATCGCTCGAGGAAGAAAGAGACCTAATCTCCGGTGATCTGGCGAATAAAAGGATGGCTGTCACTACCGCTGGTGGCTTCGAGATTTGACAATTCACTACCGTTGGTGACCTTCATATCTACCATAGAGCACTGCTGCTAGATTGGTGTAGTCGGCTTGTAGCACCGGCGGTGGAGATCTCGCCTGAGAAAAAGATAGGTGATGGAGATGGTGGCTTAATTAGGGAGATTCGTGATGGGGGGCGAAGAAGAGAATGAGGGCGTCTTGGGCACCTAAGCCTAAGGGTAACTATGTCTGTAAAATAAATACATTTTAAATTTTGGGACTTAATGCATTAAAATCTCTTAAAAAAGGACTTTAGCCATTAAAAATTCTAAATGAGTACTTTATGCAAGAGGGGTCCTTAAAATAGGACTTTAGGCCAAATATCCCTATTTCTAAACTAAATGTCAATGACAAAAGGGAAAAAAAATTGTCTGTTTACTAAAATGAAAAAAGAGCAGGATGCATGTACAAAAAAAAAAAAAACTAGAGATTTAGGAGAGAGAGAGAGAGAGAGAGACTCAGTTGAGCATGTATGGGAGAAGAAAAGTGATCAAATATTTTTTAGTGCATAAGTTGAAAATTGAAATGAAGAACTAGTAATTGATGTACAGTGCAAGATTGATTGTGAAAAGTTTGGGCAGAAGAAGGGCTTTACTTAAGCGAGATCTTTTCTGTGGTCCTAATAATGCTCTTTTATGATGCTGGGTTTTGCAACAAGACTGAATTTTAGAAATTCAGTTACTTGACGCCAAGATAGCCTTTCTTCATGTTGCCTTAAAAGGAAGAAAGCCTATGTGGAGCAACTAACTGGATTTGAAGTTCAAGAACACATGGTTTACAGAATATGGGAAAGCCTATATATGTTGAAGCAGGCCCCAAAGCAATGATACGAGGTGTTTGCTTCATCCAAGTTAAATCACATGTGCTAAAGAAAGCTTCAAACTAGTGTTGTTTGTCAAGGAGTTTTATAATTGTCACTTAATTTTATCCAATTGTATCATGTTGATAACGTTCTGATTGTTGGACAGGACATTAAGACAATTAAATATGCTATAGAAAGAGTTAAGCTAGTCCTTTGCCATGAAGAATTGGGGTTGGCACAACAAATATCTGCCATGAAGATCTCATTATTGGAAGGCTAGGAACCTCTTATTATTATGAGAAATATGCTTGTAGCCTCTTGTATTAATAAGAAAGCACCTTTGATTGAATCCACCTTATAGTTAGTTGGTTCTGTTATCTTAGTATCGTATTGTGTTTGTGATTCTTGCACCCTTAGTTTTGGATAGAGCATTTTTAGACACCTTAGAGGAAGCGAACTGTTGGGTTTTCCCTTCATTTTCATAGGGTTTCTGCATAATTTTGTGGTTCTTCTCATAATTTCTTTTGCATCCTTGTATTTTTCTTTTGCATTACTTTTTCTCAATTTGATTTGTTATAGACAAGAAAGTTGTAGGCTTCCAACAATTTCTAGTGAGTTCAGGTATAAATGCTGGACAGGGCCTTGTAGGTGAAAATTGTTGGATCTGTGAGGACCCCCATATAGCCACTTGAAAGCAAAGGAACCTTTGCCAAGACCATAGTGCTTGAGCTTTGGCAGCCACTTGAAAGCAAAGGAACCTTTAACAAGACCATAGTGCTTGAGCTTTGGCAGCTGAACCAACCTTTCTTTTTCTTCTTCGTTGCAGACTGGAAATCCAATCCTAAACTTCGTTAGTCATTATATTGTGTAATCAGGACTAATATTTGTTATCACAGGGTAAGAAATCTGGATTTAATGGAGTATTTTAGTACATCTAGAGCCCCATTAAACTTCAATATTTACTCTAGTTTTATCTAGTCAACTCAACCATATCCTAACCTGATTGAGTTGTTATATCAACTTACATGTTCAGATCCAGTTGGCTCTGCCCTAATTTAACTAACTTGTTTCTAACTATAATCACCAATCCGCTCTGATATTTCGTATTATGCTGTTATATTTGTAATGTTATATACTTGCAAATATACGTAATCTAATGGTCAGTTTATTTGTTTTTTTGTTAATCCTCTTTCTTTTTTGTTTTGAACCTCAGGAAATCCTGCACTGAGGCAGGGCAAGCCGGGATCCGGGGTAGGGCTTGGATACGGCCTTCGATTCAAGTCTCAGGTGGGTCACTTGCAGGTTGATTATGCTATCAATTCATTTCAACAAAGAACTGTCTACTTTGGCATCAGCAACCTTGCTTCATAAATAGCCATAACCCTTGTGAAAGTGCACATTCCATGCTTTGCTTTCCTGTCTGAGTTGAGGTTGTAAAAGCATAGGTCTTTCAAGGCTTGGGATGTGTGATATGGGATTGAAAAAAGTGCTGCCTATTCCGATTGGTAATGGGAGTAAATCATCTGCATAAATAGTGAGATCCCATGGAATTAAAATGTTGAAGTTGCAGATACGCCCTAGCTAGGAAATAGATTGAGGCATTGGTGGTTTCTTCTAAAACCAAATTCATTCTGCGGAATTGAGAATCTTACTAATTCTAATGCAAAATATTTTGTTCCCACCCCACAAACTCAATATGTTATTGAGAAAATATTTCTTCTAATAATAGAAATTGATTTGTTTCAATAAAAATTAGTGTTGATATTCTGTGATGATTTGACACAAGTTTGTTCCACCAGTTCTTTAGTAATTTTGGAGTGCAATCCTTACCGTTGCATTCTCTTTAATTTTTTACAAATACAGAGTCACTTTCTCTAATTTTAAAAATTATAGAGAATATTTCTACTTTTGAAAGACTCCCTCAATAAAACAGACTTTAATTAAAGGTGCCTAAATCTAACTAACGAGCCTTACTAGTAAAAGGGCAAAAATAACAAATATGTATGTACACCCCACCCCCTTTTACCGTGAACATTCCTTTTTATATGATTGTTAATATTTGCATTTACCATCACAAACAAAGGCTTACTAATAATGGAAATAACATTCATTTATTTATTTGGTAACATCATGTAATTTTTTCTTAAAATGCCAAAAATTCCTTTTATATGATTGTTAATATTTGCATTTACCATCGCTGCTGTAATTTTTAAAACTAGAGGAGTTGTCTCTATAATTGAACGAACATTATGAAAATGTTCTTCTATTACCATTATAATAGTTTAAAAATGTTCTTTAAGCAAACATCGAACCTTTCCAAAATGAACTTTCATTAAAGTTATAACATTTAGAAAAAGTTCTTTCCCTACCAACCAAATAGAGGTAAAAATGATTTTTATCCACTTTTTTAACTCTGGCAACACTGACAATTTACTTACTCTAGTGCTAAAAGTTTTCTCCGACGATAAAATAAAACGTAGGAAACTTATATAAAGTTGCAAAATAGATAATGGTCTTAATAGTAGATTTACATTCCACAGGTTGCAACAAATGCCTAATCAAGATCCATGGTCTCGCAATGGTTGAATTAACAAGTTCCTTAAATTCTTAAATTCGGTCCTTATAAGCTACATCCATCCATCTGCATCCGGTATGACATGATGTTTTATCCAGCTACTTGCTATAGGCGGTACTGGGTGGCCCGTTCTTATAAATACCTGTACAATTAACAAATTGATAACATTAAAAGTTTTCTTATCTTATTTTGAATATCTATGTGCAATAGAAATCAATATAAGTAAAGACATTTAAATAAAAATCAAAACATATTGATATAAACTTAAAAATTATAATGCTTTTATCTCATAGATAGTGAATTCATTGGTGTAATCCAAAATCATCTGTGATTCAGCCTCAGCATCAACCGGGTCGCCCTAAAAAAATTGATATAGGTTAATAAAATGAAACTGGATATGTTCTATTGAATCCGATATGGGAAATATTTTATAGAATAACATAGAACATATTATAAATGTTCTATGAAAAAAAAATAGAACATCTTTGTTTTGTTCTATAGAAACAACTAGAACAAAACAGATATATTATGTTAAATTTCAAATAACAAATTGAGTATGTTCAGTGCACGTCCATAGAACATGACCACTATGTTCTCTGTTAATCCATAGAACATTTCAGATATGTTGTGTATTCTTCCACAGAACATTTTGAATATGTTTTGTATTCTTCCATAGAACATATGTTGCGTGTTCTTCTACAGAACATATTCAAAATATTTTGTTCTGGTTCTTAAAACAAGCCGCGATTTTGCAAAAAAGAAAAAGAAAAAAAATGTAATAGATAAAAAACACTTTCCTTTTCACTCTCATTACCTTCTTTGATATCCATTATGATCTCCAAAGTTTCTAAACCATTCAAATGTTACAAAAAGACTAAAGCTTAGTACAAATATGTAAGAGTGGATGTTAGTAGATGATTAGGGTTAAGTGGGGATGTGAAATGAAAAGAAATGAGAACATGAAAGATGTTAGGGAAATGAAATATGATGTTTTTTTATTGTGGGATGTAGATATCCAATTTGGTTGGTGTGAGTTGGTATTTTAAAAGTTAATATATCCCTTCAAGATAAATTTACACGAGGGTATTTTGGAAGATGAAAGTATGGGGTTTGCTTAGTACTTGGAGAGGTTGCAATAACCGCTCCCAACCAAGAGACACCATTTAGTAGGTACTGGGTCAGACATAGACTTTGATTAGGAAAATTGCCTGTTCTTAAAATTACTTTTGGAGTTCAAAATATCATTTAGAACTTGTTTGGGTTAGCTTTTAATAAAATCACTTTTGGAGAAGGAAGGGGATATTGCAACCCCTATAGTTGATTTCCATACTCCATTACTAACTATACCCCAATTTTTAGCATCTAAACCCTATCAACTTTCTAAAATACCCCCAAACCTATTTTAGTACTAACAAAATTTGTTTACACCCCACTCCAAAAATCCATCTTCTCCTTCCCTGTACATCTACCCATCCCTTTAACCTCAAATCCCATTTAACTTGACTACAATTTGGTTTTCTATCAATCTTTGGGTAGTTTACATTGATGGAAATCAAAATGTAGCTCTAATAGGGCAACAATAGTGAGAAAGTGCATTATTTTGTTTTATTTTTTTATATATAAATTTTTTGTTAGGTTTTATTTTCATGTGTTGGCTAATTTCGGTTTCCAAAACACAAATCGAGCTGTATTGGTTTAGGTCTTTTTATTAATCCACAAGCCATCTATCATCGAAGAGCTCAAGATCAAGGTTTTGTTGAAGTTTGCTTGAAGATCGAGATTGGAGCTTACTTGATACATTCTTCAAAATCTCTTGATTCTTTTATAGGATGGTAAGTGGACTTAGCACCTAAGTTTTCATGGACTTAGGTAGTTTTAAAATGACTTTAATCTAGGTTTTTATACGAATTTAGTTGGTGTAACATGCCCAAAGTTCATAGGAATGGTCCAAGAGTGAAAAAATAGAGTTGAAAATAATTTTTTTTGAAAAATCCTGAAAATCTTGTCAAATAGGATAGATCTTAGTTTTTTAGTATGATCGATCCAAGGTTCAGAAAGGTCTGGATTGATCCAACTTATTTTGCAGGATCGATCCAATTCGTGGACAATTTGGAAAAATTTTAATTTTTGCATATTTTGATTAGTTTTGACTTATACCAACTCCTACACGACTAGGGAACTTTACTAGACTTATAAATATGTTGCTTTAGTTTATTTTACATGTGTGGAGAATTATTGATTTATCTTTAACCTATAATTGAGAAACCCTAGCTTCCATAGCATGCAACATCTTCTTCATGGTACTTAGCTTATATTTGCATGTTTTTATTCTCCTTTTGATCTTCGATCTAGAGAGGTTGTAAACCACACCCAGCTTTGTTTAGAGGGATTCAAGGGACCGAATCTCGTATTGTGTTAGCCTTATTGGATCTCCAAGGTGGTTGGATTTAGCCGGCGCAATTTTGGTGGTTTCTGTCAGTTACGGTGTTCATATACTGCTGGTACGTTGTGGTTTGTGTTGATGTACTGTTGGTACGTTGTAGGTTTTAAAGACGTATCGTAGAAATCGGTACGAGGTGAAGACTGTGCTCGTTCGTGGACTCATTTGAGAATAAGTGTAACGCCTTAACCTAACATCCGTACCGACCCTTCCAGATAGGTCTACACGTCGTGTCATGTTGGAGGTATAACTTGTCCTGCTCATTCATATTTCCTCACGAGAGACAAAGAATATAAATAACAATATGATATGTCATGTACAAACACTATGTCCCAAAACGCCTTATATATAAAACAATAAATCAAATCATAATAATAATGCCAACATCCTTGCCAAGATAGGCAGTACAACCATACTTCTCAAACCCTCAGATTTCTATAGATATAAATATGCATACACATATAACATATGACTATAAATCAGATGCAACAAATACAGAACTACCAAGTGCTTAGCCAACAGTCTCCCACTACGAGGCTGTGCCAAACTACCAATGCAACCTCTCAGGTCTACCTGTAAATCTGCTGCATGAAAAGCAGAAATGAGCCTCGAATCGCTCAATAGGAATAGTGTAACATTTACCAATTAACAACAATACAAGGATACATGGAATATATATAAATAACAGGGTTTTCCATAATTTCATTAACAGTTATAAATCAGTATAAAGATCAGTTCAAATCTTGTGTGGTTTTTTTGTGAAAAACAATACTCAAATCCATAACATGTCTCATCTGTCACCATCATAATCATATAAATAGCACATGCTTCACATATTTCTGCTGTCCATCACATGTCTATCATAACTAGGCTCGCAATCATATAACAAGCGCTGCATTTTGGCTAACAAGCCCTAGCTCAGCTGCGCTAAATATAACCACTACGGGGTTCTCCCTCTTGAGGGTTAACGGCTAGTTACTTTGCGCGATCAACTACCAAGCCACTTATGGGATTATTCCTTCGGGTCCGCTCTAAGGCTCCATCCAGGACCATGGGCGGCCCTTATAAAATTGCATTGTGATACAAACCGAGCCAATATACCAAGCATTTCGTCCACATCATATCATATTTCCAATAATCATTTCGTAAAACAAATATTGTTCAAAACAAGTCTAAACTGCCGTTTCATGTGCCATCACAGTTCATAGTAAACAATTTCACAAGGCACTTTATATTCCATAATCAAAATAATTTCTGAGTTACCAAGGGTGTGTAAAATAGTATCTTTTCCAATCAAATACTTCAAACTGAAATCAGGGGAATAACTTGTCAAAATATCCTTCTTACTAGTTCATTCTAAAAATTAGGCATATGAGTATAAAACTAGCTATCCCAAGTATTTTTGTATAAATAATCATTATATGCCCTATTTGATATTTCTATAAAACGGGTAGTAATGAGTTCATTTCCCCAGTTTATAAATAAGTCGCATCCAGTTTATAAATAGGTCATAACCAGTGTCAAATAGTTCGTCAAGAGATATAAACGCATTCTGATACCTTTCGACATTATGCCTTGGTTTTATTTCATAAACATGCCACACGGTTTAATAGTTCAATAAGCAGTGTATTCCATGTATCCATTACTAAATACTATAAGCAATAAAGTTCAAAAGACATATCTGTCGTATCATTTGTAAAACATTCTAAAATAATGCATCATTATCAATAGTACAATGTTACGTATTTCTACCTCAATACCACAGTGTTAGCCAACCCTTTTACGGCTCCACGAGCCTCCCAAAAGCAATGCTCAATGCACCCAATGCAGATGGTTATCCAAAGAACCTTTCAAACTGAAAACAACATATAATGCAAGCATGGAATCACAATAAAGCATAAAAGATTCATAACTTCAAGGTAAAACGACTCACTTCCCAACACCGCTCATTCGAGACTCTATAGACTCAACACCCCAAAATGTTCAGCCAAAAGCCCAAAACTTTCAAAGAAAAGAAAAATAGAACGACAGAACAAGACAAAGAAGAAAAGGGGAAGGGGTCTATCGATAGACCCAAGCCATCTATCGATAGAAGGTTTATCGATAGAAGCAAACCGTCGACTGTCTGCGAACAAAATAAAGGTGCAGCTATTGTCTCAAACCATGGACTAAATAGTCAAGGGCAGGGCAAACTGTCAACCAAACCGTCGACTGTCTCGAGGAAACAATAGACTGTCTTGTTCCCGGATTGCACAGATTCGAGCTGCAACAACCCAAAATCTTCCAAAAGCCCAAAAATACTTCAATCCAACCATTCAAACTTCCAATCTAACCCAAACAAAATTAAACAACTTTAAATCTGCCAAAAATTCCAAGATCCAACGGTAAAATCATAAGATCCACAAAGTTTTAAGCATAAAATCCACATAAACTCAAAACAAGGTATAACTCCAAAAATAACTACAAAACTCCAACAAATACCCCAAACTCAACTGATCTACACATATCTAACATTTCAAGACAATATACAACCAATAAAACCCCCAAAGATCAAACCTTTCACTTTTAAAACCCAAAAACCCATTTTTCTTCCAAACCAAACAACCTAAAGCCAAACAACACCATCAAACCTTAAAATCCACACTTACACGACCTACGAACACCCATAAACTTTTACCAAACACCACACACCAAAACTCCACAAAACCCAACTCTAAAACCCACCAAATGACATACAAAAGAAAAGAAAAGGAAGAAGGAGAACAGAAATGAACGAAAGGAAGTCGAATCTTACCTTCACTTGTGACGTGGCGGCGTTGGCGAGCTCCGGGGGCTCTTCGACAGCTGCTCCCTCTCTCCCTCACTCTCTCGGCCTCTCTTTCCCCTTCTCACCGTTGTAAAATGAAAGAAATAAGGGGTTGGGGGTTGGGGTGGGTTTATATATAAAAGGGCATAATCGTAATATTTGAAAGTTTTTTTTTTTTTTCCACCTCACTCACTTAAAATACATAAAATAATAGCATAAAAAATCCCGGGTTATCACAATAAGCTTAAAGACAGCGTGAACTATCTGGCTTGTGGATTCAAGTGTGTGGTCGTAGTGTCAAAGTCTTGTAAGTTGTCTTTCTCATAGTGCTTCCATTCTTCTCGAGGTTTTTTACCCTATTAGGGTTTTCCTCGTTAAATTTTTGTGTTCTTATTTGTGCTTTAATTTTTCGCTGCGTATAGTTGCTAATTGAACACATAGATTAATTAGGGCTAATTGGTTAATTAAGTTTATTTGGATAATTCTAAGTAACCTTAATTTCAAGAGACTCGCATCCTCGATAATTCATTTTGTCTTTTTTTTTTTTTTTTTTTTTTTTTTTTTTTTTTTTTTTTTTTTTTGTTTTTTGTTTATCCTCAATATTGCGACATGTTCAGTTGTTAGCAAAACAAAACATATTGAAAATCTTTGGCGGAAGCCAACCGAACATATTCAATATATTTGATGGAAGCCAACAGAATAGTTTTTACCAAACATATAGAATATGTTCAGTTGGCTTCCACTAAACATTTTCAATATGTTCGGTTCTGCTAACCACTGAACATGCTGCGATTTTGTTAAAAAAAAAAAAAAAAAAAGGGCAAAAAATTTCAAAAAGCACACCTTCTCAATGTTCTCACTCTCTTGGAGTTCTATTTTGATCTCCATCAATGTAAACCACCAAAAGATTGGTAAAAATCCAAAATGTGGTTAAGTTAAATAGGGTTTGAGGTTAAAGGAATGGGTAGGGTTTAGAATAAATGGAGAAGGAGAAGATGAATTTTTGGAGTGGGGTGTCTATAACAAATATTCATGGAGTTATTTGGTTTCTAAAAAATAAAAAATAAAAAAAAATTATTATGTCCTTGAAGGTAGTTTTGTTCATGGGTATTTTGGGAAGAAGGAAATATTGGGTATAAAAATCAAGTGGAGGGGTTGCAATATTCCCTTCCTCTGGAGATATAGAGTTGAGTTCAAATCATGTCTCCACATATTGAAATTTCTATACTAAAAGTGATTGTGGCAAAAGTTGGGTTCCCTTAGCTTTTACCACAATCACTTCTATGATGAAAATTTTATTAACCATTATATCATGTCACAAGTTGTCTAGAAGTGATTTTCACTCCTTTTAGATCAAATAGAATTTTAAGCTTCAAAAGTGATTTTAAAAAAAGGTAATGCAAATGGGGCCCTTAATATAAGAGATGAGGAATCACTTTTAGATGACACGAGTTATTGGATGGTTGACAAAATTTTCA
>JAESVK010000909.1:560767-585105 GCA_017140935.1 Hamamelis virginiana | reverse complement strand
TTGGTGTTTTAATTTTATGTGCTTTGATTTACTTTAATTTCATAACAAAGCTGAATTAGTAGCATACATCAGTGAACTTCATTTTCCATGATAGAAATACAAGCATCCATGAAAGCATTTCAGTGGCACTCAACCACAGTGGATTTTCTTCATATCATACTGGAATTGAAATAAAATAGCCTTTTTGTTGGTTAACACTTAAAATTATACCATCATAACCTTGCGATTTCCTAGAACTGAAAATGAAATGATGGTTAGTCCCAAACCATAACCATCTCAAACTTCTTAAGCAGCTTTTTCGTGAAATGGAATTGATGGTTAGTATTTCAAATCACGTGAAACCTAAATCATAGCCCCAAACCCAAAATAGGCTAATACCCACAAAATACAAAAAAAAACAAACCAAAAAAAAAAAAACAAAAAAAAAAAAAAAAACCCAAACACCAAAAAAAAAAAAAAAACTAGAAAAACAATTGAATTATATGTATAGACATTCATACGTATGTATAAGCACATAATTTGAATAAACAATACCCCGCAGCGCAAACTACAAGCAAAAACCACTGGACCGATCGCGAGTTGCTTTTTTTTTCATATCACTACAAAAAAAAAAAAAAAAAAATGTAAAATCAGTTTAGTGCCACAACTACCAAAGAACGAAGAGGCTAAACAAATGCATGGAAAACCAAAAGGCAAACATAATCGAAAAAACAACAAAATAAAATTAAAGCTAACACGAAGATATGAAACAACAAATGGCACATCAAAGTCTGCAACAATGAAACCCACCAAGTAGGAAGCTTAAACGAAGAAGACCAACAACGAAGAAGAAGACGCCTATAAACTTCCTCTCTTCATGTGTAAGCCAAAACCGAAACCAAAGCAACCAAATGACGGCAAAAAGGAATGGCACATTGGGCTAGCTATATCCACGTGGATGCGCCACGTCCACCCAGCGAGCCACCACAGCTACTCCTCTGTGGCTATGCCTGACAAAACCAAGAAAAGGACCAAAAAACATTCACAATAGAAAGCTAAAAACCCAATTGGAAAGGGCAAATAAATAAAATCGTAAATACTAAACATCAAATGCAGCAGGAAAGCCTGCAACATGTCTAATCACACAAGTTAAAAAGACCAAAAACCATAAATTACTGAGTGAATGGAAAAGAACAAATACAAGCAACCAGTGTGGACAAAAAAATAATTTCAGCCTCAACATCATTCAAACAGAGGTCGTCAAAATAAAGCACTCACCCATGAAGAGAGAGAAAGGCACGAAGCAGTTGCAATTGAAGCGGAAATCAGCAACGAATTGGCATGAAATAGCAAAAGTTGCCAAAATTGCCGCGAAATAGCAAAAATTGAAATCAATTAGACAATTTCAATCGATTGAATATCTTCCCTGTGATAAGTACTAGATAATGACGCACGTGCTTCGCACGTGCCAGTTGTAGTAGTGCTAGGATTTTTATTTTATTTTATTTGGTTGTTATTATTTATTTTATTATATAAATAGGGATGAGGGTTTGGTTTTTGGTGTTTTTCGAGAAAGAAGAAACACTGTCAACTGCTTAGAGAATAAGCTTCCGCATTAGGTATAGTTTTATGATAATAGAATTATTGAAGAATTAGGACAAAAAAAGTTGTCGGTAAATGAGCACATTTAATAGATTATGAGAGCTATAGAAAAGTGGTTACATTATATGCAGAGATAAAGCTGTAAGTTATTAAATGAAATTAGCTAAGATAATACTTTTCATTGTGTGTAATTGCATGTATAATCATTAAAAATAAAGATATGGATTGACTGATTAAATTAAGAAAGATAATATATATTTGTAAACACGTGATGACTGTTTTGATGCAAGCAGAATGTTTTTTTTTTTTGACATAAATCTGTATACAAAAAGTTAATGTTTTGCAGTGATCTTCTTATAGAAGGTCACTATTTGTTCTGGAAATATTTAGAGTTATATTTTCTATAGCTAAAACCATAATATATACAGATCACAACATGCAAAAAAAGTTTTCGTAGTGTTCATGGCTAATTTGCTAAGCCAGTAATGCCATGTGCTTGAAAGGTGTCAGGTGGCAGATCATCTTGCTGGGATTCTTTTTCTTCAGCTTCAAAGCAAGGTACTTTAGAAGGATTGACTATGAGAGTGTTCTTATCAGGAGTTGAAGCCGATGGTGTGTTTCCTGCAACTTTTGGTTATTCTTGAGAGGATAAATCAGATTGATCAAAGAATTGTGCTTGGTAGATAGTGTTGGCCCAAAATATACTCTAGAAGGGGGGGTGAATAGAGTATAGGCAAATAAAAATAGTTTCAAAAATGGGATATAAGATTTTTGCAAACTAGAAATTGGATGAGTAAAATGCAAGATTGAATATCAACTCAATACAACAAGATACAAAATAAAAACTTAAAGTAAAGAGATTGAGTTAGAGAATCAAACACAAAGATTTAATGTGGCTCGGTCTCCGCATACATCCACGCCTCATGAACTCCTGCAAGAGGGTTAATCCACTAAGCAACTCCTTCAAGGTGGAGAAACCTTTATAAGTTGCCTTCTTTCAAGGTGGAAGACAACTCACCCATAAGAGTTCTCACAAAACCCTTATAAAACTCACAATACAAGAGATTGAATATTGAATGATACAATGAATGCTTCTTAAAGCTGATTTGTAATCAATACAAGAGCACCATAACTTTTCAAGAGATCAAATGAATGAAGTACAAGAGTTTCTAATCAATGACAAGAGTGAATATTGAATGCTTGAGATTAATAGATGTAAAACAAAAGATTTAATCACTAGGTAAACAATAAATGATCACCACCTTCAATATATAGCAATCCAAAACCCAAGTGACCGTTTGAAACCCTAGAAGTCAGATTAGGAAGGTTTTAGGATGGTTGGGGAACATTTAATGCTTGAATGACTAGTTTAAGAAAAAGACGTTTTGAAGTTGCAGAACCTTTAGTCGACTAATACAAGCTTGTTAGTTGACTAACAAGGCATTTTCAAAGGCATTTTTCATTCCCGGGCTCGGTTAGTCTACTAGGACAAGCTTGTTAGTCGACTAGCTAAGCAAAAATCATAATGATCAAAATCTGGGTTTGTTAGTCGACTAGGATAAGAGGGGTTAGTCGACTACCAACTTAAAAACATTTGGGAAATTTTGATCCGGGATTGGTTAGTCGACTAGTCAAGGGTGATTAGTCGACTAGAAAAATTGCAACCAAAATATAGCTACTGACCTTCCATTAGTCGACTAGCAAGAGAGGTTTAGTCGACTAAGAAATCATTAGTCGACTAGTCAAGGGTGATTAGTCGACTAACTTAGAATTTCATAAACATCGCTTCTGTACTCCAATTAGTCGACTAGGACTAGATGGGTTAGTCGACTAGTGAAGTTGTAAAGGCAATAATTCGAAATTTCTAAGTCAAACTCAACACTAAACACTTTGACAAATTAACTAAGTATTTCAAAACATTTTTGGTCAATTTTGAAAGCAAATTAAGTATGAATGCTAATTCATAATGAGATGAAAAACATTTTCTCTTGAGCTTTACACAATTGATCATGAGAGAAGTTTTACAAAGAGTTCCTAAAGTATATGTAGATCAACTTGACTTCAATTTGGCCTTTATGAGCTTTGAGCAAGTATTCAAGTTGGTCTTCAAGGATTGAACATCTTTGAAATGCTTTGACACTTATTGTTTATCACTATGAGTTTTGATTTGAATAAATAGCACTTGGAATGCTTGATGAATGTTGATGAAGACTCCAAAGACAATCTATGGATACATAACACTCAACCATTTGTTAGAAGAAAGGTATGATTTAGTTATCATCAAAATAAGGTCAAGGACTTTAGGGCTAACAATCTCCCCCTTTTTGATGATGACAAACCATAACTTTGAATAATATATAGAGAGCAAAGCTCCCCCTCAATTTAGCACAACAAGCATGGTTGAATCAAAATTCTCAACAAAATATGAAGAATCAATAAACAAGCTCAAACATCAACTATTTAAGATATTCAAAGTATTCCAATATTTCTCCCCCTTTGTCATCTCAAAAAGGCAATAAGAAGAGAAATAGAAGAATACTACAATATGCACAAATTATAATTCCATTGGTTTAACCATACCAAGTTCACGTCGAATTGTGCAAAAACGATCCTCTTGGAGAGGTTTCGTGAAGATGTCCGCCAATTGGTTGTCCGTACTAACAAATTCTAGTTCAACATCTCCCCTTTGCACATGATCACAAATGAAATGGTACTTAATTTCAATGTGTTTTGTGCGTGAGTGTAAACATGGATTCTTAGAAATATTAATGGCACTAGTATTGTCACAACGAATAGGTATGTGAGTGAAATGAATCCTTTAGTCTTCAAGTTGTTGTTTCATGTACAAGACTTGAGCACAACAACTTTCGACAGCAATGTGTTCCGCTTTGGTTGTGGAAAGAGCAACGGAGGTTTGTTTCTTGCTAAACCAAGAAACAAGCGAGTGGCCAATAAAATGACAAGTGCCATTTGTGCTCTTTCAGTCGGTTTTACAACCGGCAAAGTCGGCATCTGAAAAACTAGCAAGTTGACATGAAGCATTCTTAGGATATAACAAGCCTAAATCATAAGTCCCAACAAGATATTTAAATATGCGTTTAACGGCAAGCAAGTGGGATTCCATGGGATTAGCTTGAAATCTAGCACATAAGCAAACACTAAACATGATATCGGGTCTACTTGCGGTTAAATAGAGAAGACTACCAAGCATACCTCGATATTGTTTTTGATCTACTTTCTTACCATTTTCATCAAGGTCAAGCTTAGTTGTGGGGCTCATGGGTGTAGGACTAGACTTTACACTTTCCATGCCAAACTTCTTCAACATGTCCTTCACATATTTAGCTTGATTGATCAAAATGCCTTCTTTGGTTTGCTTGATTTGAAGTCCAAGGAAGAATGTCAATTCTCCCATTATACTCATTTCAAATTCATCTTGCTTAAACTTAGCAAACTCCTCACAAAGATGATCATTAGTAGCACCAAAAATAATATCATCAACATAAATTTGAACAATTAACATATCATTGTCTTTAAGCTTTATGAAATAGTAGTATCTATTTTGCCTCGAATAAAACCATTTGAGAGCAAAAAGCTACTTAACCTTTCATACCATGCTCTTGGTGCTTGTTTAAGACCATAAAGTACTTTTGAAAGTTTGTAGACATGGTTTGGAAAAGTGTTGTCTTCAAAATCGGGAGGTTGTTTGACATAAACTTCCTCCGTAATATAACGATTTAAAAATGCACTTTTCACATACATTTGATACAATTTAAAGTCCTTAAAACTAGCAAACACAAGAAGCATGCGAATAGCTTCAAGTCTAGTAACCGGTGCATATGTTTCTTCATAATCAATGCCTTCTTATTGGTTATAGTCTTGTGCAACAAGTCTTGCCTTATTCCTAATAACATTACCATCTCCATCCTTTTTATTTCTAAAAATCCATTTAGTGCCAATGATGGTATGGTCATTAGGTTTAGGGACAAGTTCCCAAACTTTATTTCTTTCAAATTGATTAAGTTCTTCTTGCATGCCAATCATCCAACTATCATCATTTTCGGCTTCATTAAAATTTTTTTGCTCAATTTGAGAAACAAATGCAATATGGTTACAAGCATCTCTAAGATTAGAACGAGTACTTACCTTGCGTGAAAGATCACCAAAAACTTGATCAATTGGATGATTCTTCACAAATTTCCAAGCTTTTGGTAACTCTTGCAACTCTTGAGATTCATTTGAGGGTTCATCTTCTACAATTGAAGTGTTCTCCTTTGGTTCCTCTTGAGGTGCATCATTTGAAGAAGAATCACTAATGTTAAGCTTGCCAAGCTCTTTATTAGCATTAGATAATAATTTGCAATTTTCATCTTCTTCAACAATATTCTTGGAAACAAATGGATTAGATTCATCAAATACAACATGAATAGATTCTTGCACGGTTAGAGTACGTCTATTATAAATACGATATGCTTTACTATTAGTTGAATAAGCAATAAAAATGCCAATATCGGATTTAGAATCAAATTTAGCAAGGTAATCTTTATCATTCAAAATAAAACATTTGGATCCAAAAACTTTGAAGTAACCAATATTTGGTTTTCGACCTTTCCATAGCTCATATGGGGTTTTGGCTCGGATGGATCTAATAACCGCTCTATTTCCCACATAGCAAGCGGTATTAACCGCTTCCACCCAAGAAGTTCTAGGAAGATTATGTTCATTAAGCATGGTTCCACCCATTTCTTGTAATGAACGATTTTTCCTTTCAACTACTCCTTTTTGTTGTGGAGTTCTTGGGGCCGAAAAATTATGTGAGTATCCTTGTGCATCACAAAAATTTTTGATGTCTTGGTTCTTAAACTCTCTACCTCTATCACTTCTCACACTAATGATGGAGTGGCCTTGTTCCTTTTCAAGTCTTTTGCAAAGTTTTATAAATTCACCACATGTATCACTCTTGTGAGAAAGAAATAGAACCCAAGTATACCTTGAGTAATCATCAACTAAGACAAAGGCATACCGCCAAGACTAGCTACATCATTTGGTCCAAACAAATTTAGATGTAACAATTCCAAAGGCCTAGATGTAGAAATATGCGCTTTGGTTTTAAAACTAGTTTTGATTTGTTTTCCAAATTGGCATGCATCACAAATTTTATCTTTTGAAAAGTTAGCTTTGGGCAAGCCTACAACAAGTTCATTTTTAGAAAGCTTTTGAAGTAATTCCATGTTTGCATGCCCAAGCCTTCTATGCCATAACCAATTTGAATCTTGTAAAGCGGAAAGACATGTTACATCTTGAGATGTTAAGTCATCAAAACAAGTGATATACATATTTCCAAGACGTTTTGCAACAAGGATATTGATTTTGTTTTTATCTAAAACATTGCAAGAATTAGAAGTAAAGTTCACAAAATAGCTACTATCACACAGTTGACTAATGCTAAGCAAGTTATGCTTTAAATCTCTAACAAGCAAAACATTATCAATAGTAATAGAGCCATTACCAATTTTACCTTTACCAATGATCTTGCCTTTGCTATCATCACCAAAGGTTACAAGTCCACCATCTTTGAGAGTTAAAGAAATAAATTTGTCTTTGTCACCGGTCATATGCCTTGAGCATCCACTATCCAAATACCATTGATATTTTTTGTTAATAGATTTCAAGCATACCTACAAACACAATACAATTGAACTATTGGTACCCAAATCTCTTGGGTCCTATAAGGTTAGGATTCTCAATCGATCAAGTTCATTCATAGTAATTGTCTTAGGTTCAAATAAATTCTTGGATGAAGGTTCCCTTTTAATCCAAGCTACCATTTTCCTAAGTCCTTTTTTTCCCTCTAAATGGACATTTGAATGTGACATGCCCTTTTCTCTCACAATAATGACAAGTAGCATTAGAATTTTGTTTAGTAATGTGTGAATGAGAGTGAGGCTTTGATTTAGGTTTCTTGGTGTCCACTTTCATTGAAGCTTTAACAAATAAGTCTAAATAAAGTGAAGACTTTTTGGAGTTAGTATTAGACATGTAGCCTAATCCTTCTTTGTTTAGCCCAACTCTTTGAGCTCCAAGTAACCTATCAAAATTTTCTTTTACACTTGTAAATTTGTAAACAATTTTGTTTAAGTCTTCAACTTTGGATTTTAAAAGTTTATTTTCATTTTCAAAAGTTGAAGAGTCACTTGAAGATTTGGAAGTGGAAGGTATGTTTCTCAAAGTTTTAATCTCATTTCTTTGCTTTTCATTTAGCAAAGTTAATTTGGAATTTTCATTTACTAATGCTAGTTTCTCTTTCTTGAGAGTTGAGAGGCTTTTCTTCAAAGATTCAAGTTCCCTTTTTAAAACACAATTTTTATCATAAAATAGTTTACTCAAATTTTGTAAGTCCTCTAAGGATAAATCACATTCATCATCATCACAATTAGAAATAGAATTTACCTCATTTTCTTCATCATCATTTGCCATGAAGCAAGATTCCTCAATATTGGCAAACAAGCAAAAATTAGCCATCTCCTTTTGAGTAGTCTCTTCATCACTCTTAGCATCCTCAAGAATGTCATCCCAAGTGGAGGTGGTGGCGGCCATAGCTTTCCCTTTGCCTCTTTGATCATTTCTTGAAGAGTTGAAGTTGTTGTTGTTGGAAGAGTTCTTGCTAGGACAATGTGCAATGGTGTGCCCAAACTTCTTGCAATTGAAGCATCTACCATCATTTGCTTTGACAAACCTTCCATTGCATTGTCTAGATTGGTTCTTCTTCATTTTTAGGAAGGATTGAAATTACCTAGTGATTAGAGCCATATCATAATCATCCTCATTGTTTGTGAAGTCATCACCATTACTTGCTTCAAGGATAGAGGATTGAAGAGCTAGAGTTCTCTTCACTTAAGCATTGTCCTTCTCACTTTGAATTGCCTCCTTATCCTTCTTCATTGCCGTTTCATGGGTAATGAGTGAGCCTATGAGCTCATCAATGTCAATCTCCTCAATATCTTTAGCTTCTTGAATAGCGGTGATTTTAGGACTGCATGAAGGTGGAAGAGCTATAAAGATCTTTGACACAATATCATCATCAGGAATAACTTTCCCTATTGCTTGCAATTCATTCAAAAGATTAGTAAAACGAGTAAACATATCTCTAACATTTTCACCTTCTATCATCTTAAACATTTCATAGTCTTGTCTAAGCATGAGAGCTTTGGAACACTTGACTTGTTTGGTACCTTCATAAGTGACTTCAAGTTTTCTCCAAATTTCTTGTGCCGTAGCACATGATGAAATACGATTGTATTCACTAACATTAATAGCACAATACGATACGGTTTTTGCTTTAGAATTAATTTGGATAACTTTCATGTCATCTTCGGTCCGATCATCTAAAGTTTTGGGAAAAAGTTGTCATTCGGCATCCTTTTTGAAAACATTTTGATTCCCTTTCATTATCACTTTCCAAATTCTCATGTCATAAGATTCAATCCAATTTTGCATTCTATTTTTCCAAAATCCATAGTTTTCACCATCAAAAAATGGAGGTCTATCGGGGTTGGTTCCCATTTGATTTGCCATGATTTTTAGCTTAACAAATTTTGAAAAACAATGAGCACTTGCTCTGATACCAATTGTTGGCCCAAAATATACTCTAGAGGGGGGAGGTGAATAGAGTATAGGCAAATAAAAATACTTTAAAAAATAAGATATAAGATTTTTGCAAACTAGAAATTGGATGGGTAAAATGCAAGATTGAATATCAACTCAATACAACAAGATATAAAATAAAAACTTAAAGTAAAGAGATTGAGTTAGAGAATCAAACACAAAGATTTAACGTGGTTCGGTCTCCGCCTACATCCACGCCTCATGAACTCCGTCAAGAGGGTTAATCCACTAAGCAACTCCTTCAAGGTGAAGAAACCTTTACAACTTGCCTTCTTTCAAGGTGGAACAACTCACCCACAAGAGTTCTCACAAAACCCTTACAAAACTCATAATACAAGAGATTGAATATTAAATGATACAATGAATGCTTCTTAAAGCTGATTTGTAATCAATACAAGAGCACAATAACTTCTCAAGAGATCAAATGAATGAAACACAAGAGTCTCTAATCAATGAGAATGAATATTGAATGCTTGAGATTAATGGATGTAAGACAAAAGATTTAATCACTAGGTAAACAATAAATGATCACCAACCTTCAATATATAGCAATCCAAAACCCAAGTGACCGTTTGAAACCCTAGAAGTCGGATTAGGAAGGTTTTAGAGTGGTTGGGGAACATTTAATGCTTGAATGACTAGTTTAAGAAAGAGCCGTTTTGAAGTTGCAGAACCTTTAGTCGACTAATACAAGCTTGTTAGTCTACTAACAAAGCATTTTCAAAGGCATTTTTCATTCCTGGGCTCGGTTAGTCGACTAGGACAAGCTTGTTAGTCGACTAGCTAAGCAAAAATCATAATGATCAAAATCTGGGTTTGTTAGTCGACTAGGACAAGAGGGGTTAGTCGACTACCAACTTAAAAATATTTGGGAAATTTTGATCCGGGATAGGTTAGTTGACTAGTCAACGGTGATTAGTTGACTAGAAAAATTGCAACCAAAACATAGCTACTGACCTTCCATTAGTCGACTAGCAAGAGAGGTTTAGTCGACTAAGAAATCATTAGTCGACTAGTCAAGGGTGATTAGTCGACTAACTTAGAATTTCATAAACATTGCTTTTGTACTCCAATTAATCGACTAGGACTAGAAGGGTTAGTCGACTAGTGAAGTTGTAAAGGCAATAATTCGAAATTTCTAAGTCAAAATCAACACTAAACACTTTGACAAATTAACTAAGTATTTCAAAACATTTTTGGTCAATTTTGAAAGCAAATTAAGCATGAATGCTAATGCACAATGAGATGAAAAACATTTTCTCTTGAGCTTTACACAATTGATCATGAGAGAAGTCTTACAAAGAGTTCCTAAAGTATATGTAGATCAACTTGACTTCAATTTGGCCTTTATGACCTTTGAGCAAGTCTTCAAGTTGGTCTTCAAGGATTGAACATCTTTGAAATGCTTTGACACTTGTAGTTTATCACCATGAGCTTTGATTTGAATAAATAGCACTTGGAATTCTTGATGAATGTTGATGAAGACTCCAAAGACAATCTATGGATACATAACACTCAACCATTTGTTAGAAGAAAGGTATGGTTTAGTTATCATCAAAATAAGGTCAAGGACCTTAGGGCTAACAGATAGTATACTTTTTGGGACTACTTTGATCAAAAGAATTCTCAGCTCCCTTAATTTGAAGAAGATAGACAGCATTCTCATCGAGCTGGATTAAGTCACGAAGCGCATCTGGTTGTCCTTGTTTAAATATTTAACATAGCACTTATATTAGATAAATATTAGGAGTGAACTGAAGGATAAATTTTTTTGGTAAGCTTTTAGTACCTCACTATGTATATTTGAAAGATGCGATGCTTTACAACCAAGCAGCGATTCTGCTAAGTCTGCATATACTTGTGCTTGGAGAATAGCAGTGCAATCTCTCTCTTCAATCTCAACAGAACACCTGCTAATTGTTTAAAATATAGATGATCAAGTTTTTTATTGCTTGCTTAAATAAATGGTATCAACAAATTACCTTGTTGTGGCTAATACTGCTGGCCGACCACAGTAGTTACATTTATAAATCTCACCGGGATGAAATCCACTACTGCGATAGTAATTGTTGCAAGATACATAGTAAAATTTTTGCATGTAGTTGACAAGTGCGACCGTTGTCCAAAACATAGTCTGCACAATAAAATAAAAAAAAAATCCTGAAAAATTAATACTAACCAATCTTATCTGTTAAGAATAAAATTTTAAAGAGTCATTGATGAATAGCATGATTGCAAGCATACAATTTCAGGCATGGCAATTCCAGCAGCAAGTGTTTTGAGTTCATTTTCTTTTGTTGGTGGAGTGGACGATCTCTTCGAGTAGTAGTCGGCTGGATTAAATCTTGTCAATATTTTGTCCTTGTTTTCAGCATACCTATTTTTGCAAAAAAAAAAAAAAAATGAAGAAGATTAAAGAGAATGAAAGAAAGTTTATATGTATTTTAATAGGTAACATGCTATTTATACCAATGTTGGATTTCAAATGCTTGTGGAATATTTGGAGCTGTAATGACACCACTTGAGTTTTTTGCAGATAGTGAGATGCCTACAAATATAAATAATATGAAAATTTTTAGTTAAAAGGGATTAGATGAAATAAATAAATAAATAAATATTTATATATTGTGATGTCTGTCAAACCGTTATAAGTGGTAACTTTAACTCCTAAGACAATTATCACAGGATTCTGTGATCGCTGAGCATACATGTGAACACATTCATTTTCAACATGATTATCCCAAAATGCCAACATCATTGGTTTTAATCTGGGTAAGGAAAAAACACGGAAAGAATAAATGACATAGTAAGGAGAATAAGATCATTAACGGTTTTAAGCCGAAAAAAGATATATGAAGCATAAATGATATATCTAATGTTGAATGGAAATTTAGTCAATGAATAATTAAAAAACAAAACTAAAAAGGAAAAGAATGAATAGATAAATCTGAGAAAGTTATAAACATGGAAGATGAATAATGAACGAGGTATATTGTGGGAAAAACTAAAGAATAGAAACTTACAAATACTATAAAAACTTTTGAGCAATGATAAGTGAACAGTAAACAATGGATAAAAAGGAAATATCTAATAATGACAAAACAAATTTTTTAGATATATTTTTTTTACTCTTGGTTCACAATAATAGCTTCCTGCACATATACAGGTCCATATTTTGAGGGGACTTTTTTCGGTACATCCATGTCCATGACGATGCCCATGATATCTGTATATTTTATAAATATTGTTAGTTTAAACAATATGTTGGCAGATAAAATTATTCGGTGAACATGAGGAGTTTAATTCTAGAGCAATAAAAAGGGAAGCATAAAAATTATCCAAGCAGATTACCCAAGTGAACAGCTGAATTTTTGTATGCAGGAAATAATGAATATTGTGCAAAATTTAGAGGAACTGCTACAAGCTCTGTATCTTGATCATCACATTCTTCTATAACTGTTTTACCATGGATGACCCATTCAAGAGGATGCGGTACGATTTGATATTGCTTCATGCAAGATTTCATTATAACTCTTGAAATGTAATATGTTTTGAAAACATGAAGCCTCTTGTCAAATAAGTTAATATCATTGCCCCATATAATTGCTTGGATTCTTGTACCCTGAATGAAGTCAAACAATGTTAGTATATATTAGGTGATGTTAAGTCTAAACTTTAATTTAAGGGATGAAGCACAGTAGAAATACAAACCATTCTATTGCCAAAGACGTATTTCTGATACTTTTTAGGGCTATTATTCACATTCTTTGCTGGATGCTTCTCAAGGATTTGAATCTTTGCACACCAATTTGGACCACTTTTGGGGTGTGATATCATCAATCAAGTACAACTTCCGCGGCATTCTAAAATCCTAAATATGATAAGATAAATTGAATAATAGGTTTTAAAGTAGTTTTTTTTTTTTTTTTTTTTCACTTTGATGATGGTATTAGGCGATGGGATCATAGAAATAATATTTACAAGCAAAGAAAAAACTTTAAAGAGTAAGCTGTTAAAGGCATAGACAACAAAAAAAAGGAAACAATAAAATAAAATAGATAGTCGTTCAGCAATCAAAAGCGAATCACATGAAAATTTTAGTTCATTACATTGTTCTCGCACAAAACACATAGGTTTTAAAACTTACAAATTGCTGCTACGCTTAAGCCATCATCGAATGCCTAAATATTGTCAAAGGCATAGGAAATTATATATACAAATACTAAGAGAATAGGTATATACATATATATACACACACATAGATATACATTAGTCTTTGTCCCACAAAAATCACCAAAATGTCTTAACTGTAGATATTGAATGATTTTGAGAGGAGGAAATTATAAAGATGGCTATTCACAGTCAAGAGCACAATTTCTTCATGATTGATGGTGGAAAAGAGAAGATGACTAAAGCAGCAAAATTCGCACAGAAGTGACTGGTGCACAATAACCTGCAGAATAAATTGTTCAGCTTGTGCTCAATGAAATTATTTATTCTATTATATTATTGAAAAGAAATACCTATAGAAATTACAAAAAATAGAAGGCTCAATACATATAATTTATTATTACAATAGATTAAAGGGAAACGAAAGACAATAGGAATAAAATGCAAACATAAAAGACAACAAAGGAAAAATGATAATAAGCTCGAAAGAATATACCTGGAAAAGAACACCGACACAGCAAGGAAAAGAACACTGGCACAGAAAAGAGCAACAAGCAAACAAACCCTGCAAATTCAAAGCACAAATAATTGCAAATAAGGATAAACACTAATAAAAAGAAGCCAAACAAAGCGCAGCAAAAAATCATAAGATTATAAAAAATATGAAAAATAATAATAATAACCAAACAATCAACAAGTCAAACCAAGTAGCAGGAATCTGAAAGGCAACCAATTGGAGGAAATAAACAAGAGCGAACCACATATTATCAATAAAAAAAAAAAATCAGGAAAAGTACGACCATAAAAAATAAGCACAAAAATTCATAGCATCAAATACATGACCGCACAGAACAAAAGAAAAAGCTTAATAGATATGATTCATTGTTGCTATAAATTAAAGAGAAACGGAAGACAATAGAAACAAAATGCAAGCATAAAAGACAAGAAATGAAAAAACAAAGATGAGGCTGGAAAATATACTTGGCAAAGAAGACCGATGCAGTAAATAAGAACAAGCAATGATACCCTGGAAATTGAAACAAATAATAATTACAAAGAAAGTGCAAGAAAAAATCATAAAATTTTAATAAAGATAATCAGAGAAAATAAACCAAAGGGAACCACATCAAAAAGGGAAAAAAACAAAAAAGCATAAAGAATATAACTATAGAAAGTAATCTAAACATTTTAACTCTAACCAAAAAGAAAAAGATAAACTGAAAAGATCACATATGATAACCACGGGAAGCCAAACAAAGCGCGACAAAAAACAGAGGACTATAATAATAAATAGCAAAAATAATAATAACAACTAAACAACCATCTATACAAAAGAACCAGAATAAATTTCAAACCCAAATAATTATTAGAGAAAATAAACTAAAGGGAACCACAATTTCTTTATTTTTTATCTATACTTCTTTAAATTTCAAACCCAAATAATTATTAGAGAAAATAAACCAAAGGGAACCACAATTTCTTTATTTTTTATCTATATTCTTTAAAAAATAACGATAGCAAAAAATTCAAACACTCCAAATCCAACAAAAATAATTACAGTAACCCCATAACAAAGAAAAAACTAAACTATAATAAACCATTAAAAATCTCACACAAAGAACAACAGGCTGATGACGTGATAACCGCAAAAGCAAAGATCAACAAAGAAGCTAATGAGAAATAAATAAGCTAACCTATCACCAAAAAACATCTAAAAATCCACATACCTGAAGCTGTTTATCCCGAAATAACCAACAAGAAACAAAGAAGCCAATTCACCATAAAAACCATCCCACAATCTACAAACCTCAAGGTGCTTCTCTTTTCACACGAAACCAAAGAACTGAAGTGCAAAACAAGCTGTCAGAAAGCCATACCCAATATCCACGCGCAGGCAGGATAGCCACACAAAAAATTACTACAGTAGCGAGTGCATATAACACCAAAGAATGGTGAAAAAACCATTCTATGTTTCCCTAACAAATCAAAAAGCAAAGGGCGCAAAGGTAAATTAGCAAGTAAAGGCACACAACCCGAAATTACCTCACAACTAGAAACCTTTCTAGTCTAGCACCCAAAAAGAAGACATTGCCAGTTCTATCCAATTTGATTTGAAGACAAATTGGTCAAAATCAACTCCAATTAATTGGTCAAAATCAGCTACAATTGCAAAGCCAATCCTGCAATCAACGGAGAAATCGGTCAAAATCAACTCCAATTGACGAATCAATTGAAAATTGCACAGTAAAAAGTATTTGCAATCCAAGCTAAAAAGCACAGAATGCAAAGGGCAATGTTGCCATTCCATTATTAAATAGCAACTTACTAAACCCAAAACCCCAAACTGTTCCATCACGTGGAAAGACGAAACACCCAAGTCCCAACCCCATGAGAACGAAACAAACACCTAAAAAAAACCATTCAAATGAGGGCATAAAAGCAATTTCCTTTACAATATCAATCAATTGAAAATCTTGTTACAGGAAAAAGCTAAGTATCTATTTATTCATACTGTAGGAGAGAGAAAGACACATCCCAACTGCAACTCTCATCCAAATCAGTCAAAATTGGATTGCAAATAGCCAAAATTGAGGCACACACCAAAGGAAATTGCTAGTTCCAATCGCAATCTACATCCGAATTAGCCGAACCAGCAAAATTTGGATTGGAAACAATAAAATTTGCAATTGTAATTGAAAACCACATTGGTGAAAATTGGCACTCCAATTTGCCTCTAATTTGGAAATCACCTAGAGAAACCGGTCAAAATTGGAACTTCAATTTGCAATCAATTACAAAATGTACAGTAAAAAGTTTTCCACACTTTTTATAGAAGTATAGAATAGATATATAGATTCGAATTTGAGAGATTTGTTTTTATTTTATTTTATAGATATTTTTTGTTTTCACTTAAAGTTAGTTAGTCCATTGGTTTTTTTTTTTAAGTCAACCACAACTGTCTGTTGGCAGTTATACACTTGCATTATATCTACACTCATATTTATATCCAATCCAGAACCACAAGGATTTCCTTGTTATTTAAAATCATAACATTATGCTCTAGTACTTGTTACAATGGGAGGTTTTTTATTCCATCAGTGGATAATCTCACCCTGAATATATTCATGATGGATAACAGAAAGCTTGACATTAAAAAATCAGAAGAAATTATTTTATCTCACATATATACCATTCTGTTGCATCATATGTCTTGCTTTCGGCACACAAAATCATCCAATGCTGATGTTTTATTCAATAACTGAAAACATTTTTTTATATATTTTTTTTGCATGCATTAGCATATTAAATTTTCATATTTTTCATATTATTTAGTTGCTGTCCATAATTGATTATTAACTTAGAAACATGTTTATGATCACTTTTAACCCTAATTTTAGGTTGAATCAGCCTCTAAATACAAGTAGGATTAAGTGTATTTTAGAAACCCTAGGTTAGGAGAGGTTTTCTACCTCCATAAGACTCTTTTATTGTAAGAATTACAATCATGCTAAATCCTTTAACTTAATTAGTATTCTAGTCTTGAGATACTTTCAAAACAAAATTGTTTTTATTCAAATCATTTTCAAAATTAAAGTGTTATATGAAAAAACCTATTTCAAACACAATTCTTATTTTGAAGTTCTAATTTTGATAGGACTTGTAGATTGAGAATCCTTTTCAAAATCAAACTTTATTTTAAAGTATCAATCCTTTTCATTATTTTGAAATACAAAATTATTTTACAAAACAAAGTCTCTCTAGAATAGAGTTTTAAATGAGTTGGATTATTGAAAGATAAGCCTTTGAATAAGAATTTGCATCAATGTAGTTCCCTACAGTAGGATGAGTCCTATGTAAGTTCGAACTACGTATACTTTGAAGCTTACTAGGAAACTAGTAAGATACGTAGACGCTAATAGAGCTCAATTCTGCCCTAGGATACAAAACATATTAGGTTTTTAGGGTTTGTTTGATTTTCTTTCATTATTTGTTTTAGTTAGTTAAGAATTGTGTGCATAATATCGACTATTAAATAGCCCATGTAAACTAAGAGACCTTTAATTAGGGTGAAGTAGGTTCTTACAAGATGTGTTCTTGGAACCTTCCCACATCATAACATAGTCCCAAATCCATCTCTGGTTGTTGATCTTATCTTTCAAAAAATACGAAGTTATTTTGTTTTAATTAAAAGAAAACATTTTTTTTTTATGGTTTTCTTATTCCTTAAAAATAAGGTGGCGATACTTTTTCTTTTTAAAAAACTCAATTCCGCTAATATGGATCGCATCGAATTTCCCCGATGGTTCACACACACACACACACAGATATATATATATATATATATATATATATATATATATATATATATATATATGTGGAGGTATTTGTGTCAGAGAGAGAGTACATGAGCTTGGTGCAGGATTATTTTTGGGTTGGGAAATGGTTAGATCTTAATTACGTAGTGTAAATAAGAGTTTATTGATAGAGCAATATATTGTTCGCACGATGGATATGTTGCGACAAAGTGTCTATTTATGTATTTATTTATGTTTTTGAACCCATATCGTCGGCTCTATAAAAAATAACCATAATGCCCAAAATTTTAAATTTCGAATTTGTTTACGTGTGTGTGTGTATATATATATATATATATCTAACTCTGCGCGGGTCGACTAGTTTTGGCAGGTGAAAAAGGGCAGCAAAAAAAATGGAAATTTTGAGAGGCAAAAGGAAATGGAAAAGGAATAATGCTTTGAAGAGGCATTAAAATGCTCACATCCTAAGAACCCCAAAAATATTCCAACCCAAGACATAAGTAGCTAGGGTGATCCAAAACAAACTAAAGTATATATAGGTGGTATATTATCAAGGTGTACACCAGTAATTTAGTAGTAGAATTTTTTTAATTATTTATATATATTTTTTATTTTTGTGGTATGATTATGTACATAAATAGATGTTGGGATGGTGGATCTTCTTCACATACTTACTTAGAATGAACGTAGCAGAATGTGAGGAAACATTGGTGGGCTTTTTTTGCCTAGAGAGAATGAGTAATTAAGGCACATTGCCTTTTTTTAGTTATACTAGATTGCACTACGTGATTATACTAGCATTGCACTACGTGAGTTGTATGTGATAATTTTTATTAAAGAAAATTTTTGATATTAAGTTATAGAGTGAACAATACAGTTAAGATAAAATATTCAAAATATTGTAATTTTTTTTTAGAAGCTAAAATTGTATTAAAAGTAAAACTATATCAATATAGTGCTATTTCTTCTAGCATAGAAGCAAAGATTGAATATCATCACACAAATCACTGCTATTTCTTCTAGTATAGAAGCTTTTCCAAATCGGATACCCTCCCTTAAAGAATAAGCTTCCACTACTAGAGAGAGTATTACCAACATGTTTTAATGCCTTTGCAATTGCTGCAATTAGTAAGCCCCATGTTCATTTCGTATTACAAATCCATGCACCATCCACATTAATGTTCTTGAATGCTTGGGAAGATAGTGATATAACAGAGAACTATCCCTGCTAGTATTTGTTGGCTTTTTCACTGCTTGTGTAATTTCTAGAGCTCCTTAGTAAGCTTTATTAGCTACATCTACTGGATTCCAATCCTTCCTCTCAAAGATGAAATCATTCCATGCTTTCCATATGTTCCACAAAATAAAGACAGCTTCATTCATAATCTGGATTAGACTTCCAAACATTAATAAGCAATATGTATTATTAAAAAAAGAATTATTATTTTTTCAAAATACTATATAACAAGGAGAAAGTCAAGTGAAATCATTTTCTTGAAATAAATAATTAAGATGAGAGAGGGAAGTATTTAGTGAGAGCAAAAAGTTTGGTGGGATTGTAATTTAAATAACAAAAGAAACAAAATTTAATTATAGAGAGGGAAAAGAAAGTTAGATAGGTTCCATATGTGATGAATATTGAGTCCTAAAAATCCTAAGTGGCAGTGGGGTCAAAATGAAAAACAGAAGAGAATGAATGAGAGGTGGGAATGCCAAAGAAATATACCACATCGTACTCACAAACATATAAAGCCTTCTAATGGAAAAAAAAAAAAATTTAGTTTTTCGTAATGACATTTTTAGAAACCAACTATTGCATTACCATGAGTTTTGGTATGCATAACATACTTAACTTTAGACTCCCTATATAAATATATATTAAAATTTTTATATTTATTTTTTGTGATTATTGGTGATAAGTCCCGATAATAAAGGACATTATGCATATAGTACTCTTAATTTTTCTTTGTTGTAAAGTCCTTCCATTTTAAACTTTTAAGGTCATTCTATTGCCACCACACAATTTTGTTAGTGGCACCCACTTGCTTCCTACACCCACCAATAAAATTTAAGAGTACTTTAGGCTACCTATACCCACTAAATTGCTACAACTTGCAATTGTCCTAATAATAGACTTCAATATGGACATTATCTGATGTTCAATTGTATAGGTATGAACAAAAGCACGAACTCATGATAAAAAAAAACTTTAAAAAATTTGTATCATACTTGAAAAAATATACATTTTCATTGTTAGAATCCTCCCACATGACCTATTTACTGTCCATTGATCAACAAAACACCTTCTTTGGTTACAGTTTTTAGATAGTGATTGTGAGAGTGTATGGATTTGTGAGACTAAGGTTTATGGAAGATATGAACGTTAGAAAAAGATGGTGGGTGTAGGAAGTAGTTTGATTTTTTTATTTTTTATTTATCTAGAATTGCCCTTAATAGTAATTTTATATGTGGATACAATAGTAGATAAAAATAGGAGAATTTGGCTGAAAGTCCTACTCAAGAAAATTTTAATGTGAAAAGTCCTACCAAAATTTCTTTCCTTCGTAAGGTCCTATTTAATTATTGTTTCATTTGAAAAGTCCTAATCCTTTTAAAAAATATTTTTCAAAATGTTGGAATTACCCCAACAAAGTAAAAACACCCAATTCAATGAAAACACCACACAGTGAAAACACCCAACACAATGAAAATACTTCAACACAGTAAAAAAACTTGAACACAGTGAAAAAACCCCACATAGTGAAAATACCCAAACAATTTTCCACTCTCTCCAAACAATTCAATGGTAGGAAGAAGAAGAACATGAACCTCCAATGACTTACTACGCATGTGCTTGAACAACTTCAGACACGAGTTCTTCATGTCTTTAATGGTTATGAAGATCTGGACTTCAGCGCATAACATAGAGATTCACCTCAGTGCTATAGGTGATTGCCACGTTTCGCTCTTGTATGAATCGGCGTGTAACTTGCATTGAACGAAAAAGCTCTCTCGTAGCAGAGGATTCAGCCATGGCGACCACCTATTGTCCTCATCTTCAGGACCTCCAGCACCCTGTTTAAATTCACACCAAAAAAAAAAAAAAAAAAAAAAAAACATAACATAACATTGTGTGTGTGTGTGCGCGCGTGCGTGTGTGTATCTTATTATATATAGAGCAGTTTTCTACGCTGATGTGGCGGCTCTAGAATTGCTTTCCTCCTTCATTCTCTTCTCTCCTTAATTCTCTCCCTTTCTTCATTCTCATTGGTTGATTTTATTTTATAAAAATCTCAATAATTTCATAGATAATTTAATTTCAAACCAAGATACGAGACTCCACTTCAAACTGATAATTCTTAATAGATAATTTCATTTCAAACTAAGATAAGAGATTCTACTTCAAACTGATAAGATAATTTCATTTCAAACTAAGATAAGAGACTCCACTTCAAACTGATAATTCTTATATGATACATCGTCCATATCCCTTGCATGGTGTCTATTTGGAAACACCCAATAAAAGTGGAACTATTCCCTCTCTCTCTTCCCATCTCTCTCATTTCGGCTCTTTGCCTCTCCATTGATTCTCTGCCTCTCTATTGTTGAAGCAGCCACGAAATCTGATCCCCAACGGCCACGAAGGTTCAACAAGAAAGCTTCTCGCCGGTGTGAAATCCACTTGGTAAGCCATCGTTGAAGCTCTCATTCCTTTTATCTGATCTCTTTGGCTAAATTTTTGTTTTGTTTGAAACATTGATTCCAATGGTGACATTTGATATGGATCTCGTGTTTGTGTGTGTAGATTTTTTTTTTTTGCTTCAACTTTCCTTTATGTACCGAGTATTATGGTTATGAAAACCTTCAAAGAAACTGGAAGGGAAGAAAAAGTATTCTGTTATGAATAACCAATTACTAAAGAGCAGTTGATCTTAACAATGACCAGAAAGACCGATATTGGTAGACAGAATATTGCTTAAATAGGTACAACCGTTAAGCACTACATAGAACTGCAATAATCTTTCCTCTGTTCATTTATACTTATACATATAAACTGTCAAGTTAGAGGAGGGGGAAGAAGACATTTCCTAGAAGCTGAAATGTATGGCATTTTAATGCATACAACTCATAAAAACCATTTTAATGCATACAAGTCATAAAAATCATTACTTTGATTCGAGGATACCAACTTTGTTACGCCCTTTTCATCACCATTATTTTGTGATCACTATAATTTAACCCACAATTGTGGCATTGTTTTGGTTTTGGAATGAAGTTGTGGGAAATGCTACTGCTATCTATGCTACTGCAAAGATTAATGTCCTTCTCATCTTAAAGTAATGATTCTTTTGGTGCTGCCTATAGTGACATCTTAAGGGTTATGTGTTGGAAATGAATTAGGGGAAGTTAGGCTAGGCTTCATTAGAAAAATAAAAAATGCAACTGATCTTTATTTCTCAAATTCTCAAATGTGATTCTCATTCTCTTTTATGTGGTAATTGAAGACGATGACATTTAAAAAAAAACAATAACTTTAGTTTAACTAGACCTTTTCAATATGCATGGTAAGGTATATTAGAAGTTTATTGCTCAATTGCTTAGTTGACATGTCATTGTTTGGTTGGGTTCATACTGGAATGATTACTGGTTTACAATAATCATATTCCATTCATTAAAAGGAAGAAAACATCAATAAAAGACATTATATTTGGTATGTTTAGTGTCTGATGCATATTATAATTGTTCTCTCTTTGAATTAAATAAAATATTTTACCAAGGTTGGTGCATTATAGTAATTGATCTTTACATATTTGTACTGAAGAGACATTACGCAAGGTGATAGACTGATAGTTGATATCTGCTCTTTTGTTGGCTTCTTTTTTTATTCTCCTTCTCCTGCAACTTGTGGATTTCAATGTTTGCAGTGTGCGGAGTCTGCCTTAAAATCTGTCATTGGAGACCTTTCCCATACCTATTTTGTTGGAAATGCTCCTTTTGCCCATATGGTTATACAGTCAACAGAGAGTGCGCTGGACCTTCCATCTTTTAAGGTATATTTTTTGGGGGGCAATACCTAATATTTTTCATTTTACACTGGCTTCAGCCATTTTTCATTTCTTCAAAGGGAAAAGCATTTATTCATAGAATAACGGCTGCACTAGGTGGATGCTTAGTGTGCTATAGAAACACTGGACGCATCAAATAACAAAATGGGCATGAGCAATGGCCTATATGCACACTAATGATATGCATGCTTTTTATAACCCTTAATATAATCTTTACTTTTTACTTGGAACACGTCTTTCCATCAGAAACTGTGCAATGTGCTTTATTGATTTTTGCCTCCATGTAGTAGAACTTTCATAAAGGTTGCATGTGATTACTTTTAGGCCCCTCATTTACTCTCTGTTTTTGGTCTGTGTCAGAGATTCTTCTTCAACTCTCAAGTAATTGGTTGCAACCAACAAGTTTAAAATTGGGAAGTGCGAGGATCATGTTTAGGTGACCAAGGATGAACAGATGGAGTATTTTCTTGAGCAAGCTGAATTTCTTAACAAGATGATCATTAGCTAATGTTACTGTCCTTGACATCTCCAAGCTGCAAATATTTGATCTTTCTTTAGAACCATAATTGTGCCTTGTGTGTATTGGTTTATGCATTAAAACACGTAGTCTTGGATTTTTATATAATGGAATGGATACAACCGTCTGAACGGAAAATTCAAGTCAACCATTGACAAGATAGGGCTGCAGAATCCTAGCATGAAGTTTGCTAGGTGCAGAGGGGTTAAGCATTTTAGGTTTTGTGTTTCTATTGGTTGGTGTTATTGGATGCCAAATCTATTGTTCCAGACTTAGTTACCATTTTTCATTAAGCCACTTTTTTAACTTTTTATTCCTTTTTCATAAGGATGTTATTAACTTATCTCAATTTTGCTCTTGATTAACATATATATGTTTGGCTTGCTTATCACACTGTTCATTTCTGTCCGGTAGACTCATTTTGCAGATGATTTAAGATTTATATGTCAGACTAAAGTGTGATTTGTGTGCTTTTGCAGTATTTTTTTGTGATTTATGCTTACAGACTAAAGTGTTCGCATTGCCTACGTGCTAATACTTCTTGCACAGGTTTCATGTTTCTAAATAGAGAAATCAATTAGCTATCAATGACTTATTGATTTAAAGTGACTATTATTTTTATATTATTTTAAATCCTGAAAATTTTTTTATCTAAATTAATTTTAGCTAAAAAAAAAAAAAACTTTTTTTTTTTTCTAAATAGGGAAATCTAAGCATATAAAAGTAGATACATTTTAACAGTATTTAAAGTGATTTGGGCACCCTTAAGGAAGAGAGAGTATTACTATACACAAATCAGTATAGCTTATACCATTCTAATCATGGCATTTAGTGATATTTTAGTTCAATAACCTGAATTTAAAAGGCCTAATTAATATGGAAATGATCTCAACTCAAAAAACCTTGGTATCATAATTGCTTGGGAAATCTTATTATAAATAAAACTAATGAAATGTAAAAATAAAATAACTTCATTAGTTTTTTCTACCATCATTATACAAAAAACTGACGAGTTGTAAAAAT
>JAESVK010000909.1:512515-560367 GCA_017140935.1 Hamamelis virginiana | reverse complement strand
AAATAAAAAACTATAGCAAATATAAAATACTAATGAGTATATAGTTTTTTTAAACAAACTCACATCAAACAAAAACACTAATGAGATTATTCATATTTTTATATAATAAAATAAATTATAAACCTATAAGTTTATTGATCGATTAGACCATAAATATAAAACGAGGAAAATAAAAGGAATAACCATATATCCTTCTCCATCTCTAAGTCAGGTGAACAAAGAACTCGCCAATTAATTTATAAGGAGATGCACAAAACATATAAAAATAAAAAAATTCTAAAAAGATATGAACTCATAAAAAAATAAAATAAAACATAATAAAATCCAAAAAAAAAGAAAAGAAATGTTGGATGTAATTTTTAAAAGCAAAAATTTAACCAAACCTTACCACCTACCCTTGCCAAATCCTATCTTGCCACTGAACTAATGAAAAATCCAAATCATAATAATCTAACAAGAGATTGGAAAAAGCATCCAACCAAGAGTAGCTCGGAGGGGAAAAGGGGGAATCATATTTTCAAAACATAAAACAGGAATGATTACCATATTTATTGGATTGCATTTAATTTAAATTTAAAATTAGAAAATTAAATAAGTTGTGAGATATTTAAGGAATAAAATATAACTCAAAAAAAAAAAAAAAAAAAAACTAGTAGCAATAAATCACAAGGTATTTGATTCTTAATAAACAATGAAATAATTATATTTTACCTCATTATTATGGATGAATTATTTTAAAAATTGTAATTTTTATTTATTTATTTATTTATTTACAGATTTATGGTAAATATTGCGGGCAAACAATTAGAGAAGAGTTGAATTAGTCGTGTTTTATTTCATAGGATTCATTCATCACATTAATATTTAATGAATCTTTTTAAATTTAATAAATTTTTAAGTACCGTACTTCGATAAAGAGAAACATTATTTTCTTTTCATTTTGTTGCTATGTTAATAAATTTATGTTCATAATTCTATTTGTGGTTGCCGCACATCACGCGGGTCAATAATAGTATATACATATGACCAAAACCAAACACAAACTAGAATATAGGAGAAACAGAATCATAAAGAAAAAGCACAAAACATAAAAGCAAGGTCGGCCCTAAGATTCTTGGTGTAACACCCCAACCTGGCAGTTGTACCGACCCTCTCGGATAAGCCGACACGTATCAAAGTGGAGGTACAACATGTCTTGCTCATTTATATTTCCACACGAGATACAAGGAATATAAATATTTATAACAACATGAAATGACATGTACATGCATTATGTCCCAAACCGTCTTATACATAAATAATAAATAAAAATCATAATAATGCAAACATCCCTGGCAAGTAGGCTGGGTAAATGACAATGGCGGATTCAAATAACTATGCTACATAATTCTTAATTATGCAGATACTAATGCAAAAACTACCACAATGCTATCCGACAATCCTCGAGCTGAGGATCATGCCAAGCCATGCATGCAACCTCAAGTCAACTTGCAATCTACTGTGTAAAAAGTAGGAGTGAGCCTCGAATTGCTCAGTAGGAATTAGGGGTGTTCAAAAACCCGCCCAAACCACCGGACCTGACCCCACTCACCCCGCAGTTACAATGGTTAGGCGGGTTGGGTTGGGTGGATTTGATAAATTTTTTGCGGGTTGATTCGATTGGCGGGTATAGAGGTGATGATACGCCCTAGACCCGACCCTACCCGCCAACAATATATATATATATATATATATATATATATATATATATTATAAATTTCATCACTACCTTATATTTTTCTTTAATTGGATATGCTTGCAAGTTGAGTATTTTTTATTTCTTTAGAGATATTTGTTGTGATAATTTTAAGATGCACTTATTTTGTTGGATATGCTTTCAATTTTGAATGTGAAACCATATGTTAGTTTGTACGAGTTTTTTAATAACAAAGAACCTTTATTATTATGTATTTAGCTAGTAGCTTCAATTGTTATAAGGATTATTTGGATTATAGTTTAATTACTGAAGAACAAAATATTGCATTGTTAGATACTAATTTGAGGTGTCTTTGCTTGTTAAAAAGGTTTTAGGAATTTTAGATGTTTATTAAAAAAAAATATAGTAATACTTCACCCGCTCAATCCGCCCAACCCGCCGGTTGAAATCTACCGTATATTCAACCAATTCGCTGGCTATTGAGGTAGGTGGGTTGGTTGGCGGGTGAGAGGATTAGCCACCCGCCAAGGGCGGGTTGGTTGGCGATTTTACTCTCCACCGGACCCGCGCACACCCCTAGTAGAAATAATGAAACCTCTACCAATAACAATAATACAGTGATGCATGAAATAATCAAATAAATGGAGTTTCCATAGCAATTATAAAATAGTATATAAAGCAATTATAAACTTACGTAGTCTTTCAGTGAAAACAATATTCAAGAGTTTCCCCGTGTCCATGACAATTTCAAATGTCTCATCATAATCATACCAATAGTACATGCTTCACATATCTCACATGTCCATTGCATGTCTATCGAAATCAGGCTAGTGAGCATGTTACAGGTTGCTAGTTTCTGGCTAACAAGCCACCTGTATAGCGAAACCAAAATCAACCACTACAAGGTCCTTCCTCGTAAGGGATACCGACCAGTTACCATTGCGCAGTCAACTGCCAAGCCAAATCGGCTATAAACTTTGGGTTTGCCAAAGGCTCCACCCAGAACCATGTGCCCTTATAAAACCTCCCTGTGATACAAATCGAGCCAGAATATCCATATCCAAATAACCATTTCAAATCCGTTCACAAAACATGTACATTCTCAAAACTAATCACAGGTGAGTCACCACTCCTTTATAATAAAACAAATTTCTTCGAAACCATGAGTTCTTTCAAAATCATAATCATCAACCTTTTCTCAATTTCATGAAACAGACCAGTTAACAAGGCATGGATAGAAAATATGAGTTTTCATCCTAATTTCATAAACAATGTCTTTATACCTTTTCCAAAACCATTTATACCAAAGTATAATCTTGGTTCAAAAAAATAAGCATATGAGTATAAACCCAAATATTTCTAGGTTTGTATAAACAGTGTTTCTATATGCCTTGATGTGTTCCCATAAATCAAGTAATGAAAGGTTCATTCCCCAAATCTTAAACACATCATATCTAGTATCAAAATAGTTTCTCAAAAAATATAAACAAGTTCTTGAAACATTTCTATAATTATACTTTGGTTTTCATGTCATAAATATGCCTCACAGTTTAACAGTTCATAAATGAGTATATTCTATGTATCCATTCAACCATTTGGCAAGAAATGGATTTTATAAAACATTCATAATTCAAATAATTCATAAAACATTTAATGAACATATATATCATCATCAACAAAAAAATGTTACATATCCTCACCTCAATGCACTGGTGTTCTCCAACCCTTGTGGCTCATGAGACTCCCAAATGCAATGCTCAATGTACTGACATGCAAATGACATATCCAAGGACCCTCCAAATATGAGGAGACATATAATGCAAAAGAGAAATCAAAAGAGAATTTGACATGCATGAATTCTCAAAATAATCATCACGCGATCCCTCACAACGACGCATACCAAACATTTAAGACGCAAAACTTGAGGCCACAAATGTATTCAACTATACTCTTCTTGGCCTCGAAGACTCCCAAATAACCCTCCATAAATCTTGCATAGCCTTTAGGAATTGAAAGGAATCAAAAGAAAACGAACGAAAGAAAAGAAGGAAGAAAAATGTGACTTTATATCGATAGATACCTATCAATAAAAAATGTTCTATCGATACAGAAATGGTTATAACCTAAAATATTTTTACTGCCCAACCTTCCTCTATCAATAGAAGTATTTATAACCATTTAAACACAAAACACAAGAAAAATGGGGTTGAATAATGAAAAATACTCATTGAAGCATTTTAGCAAACACTCAGAGTGTATATGGTTCAAGCACCATTTGTGCCAAGCCAAAGCTTGTCTACAAATGGTCAAGAGATACAAAACCAAGTGGGTTCATAAGATAAAGAGCATTTAGCATTATTCAACAAACATTCAAGGCATAAAAATGGAGAAAATCATATTACCTTAGTTGTAGAACCATTAAAGTAGGTAAACAATAAATAAGTACAGAAATTAATGTCAAAAGTGAAAAAGAGATGAAGTAAATGCAAGTAGATTAATTATAAACTAAAAATACAAAGTTTTACAACCAAATAGAATATCAAACAACCTAAACTAAAGCTTACAAGTGAAATTAAACAAAGGAAATGCAAAAATTCTACTCTAACTAAGTTAATCCTAACCTAATCTCTCCCAAACCCTAGTGGTATGGGAGAGTGTTTAGCACATAAATTCTCCCATTTTTACTCATCTTTTTGTACATTTTACCTGTTCTTTAACCCTAGTTTGACTTGATTCTGGTGCATTTGATTCTTTCATTATTTTTTTGAGCACTTGCAGGTTGCATGGCGCTAAATCCATCTTTTGAAGGTGTTTGATGAATCCCGAGGGTTTTCATCCGGCGATCAAGGCTAGCAAGTGCATTCTCATGCCCATTGTTATGCATCCGTGGTATATTCTCCGTCAAAGCTTCCCTCAAGCAAGTCGCTCGCTCTAGTCCAGTGTATTGGAGGACCGAGCACCTTTGGAGCGGTCCCTCAAGTTCATATAATCATTCGGGAGAAGCGAGACTGAAGTGAGAATGCTCGGTGTGCAAAACAAGCATTTTTTGGCTTTTCAGCAAAGGAGGTACCGGTACCCCTCCAATGGGTACCGGTACCCATTGTGCAGTGGAGAAGGGTACCGGTCCCTCCTAGGAGGGGTACCGGTACCCTTGTTCGGGAGAACCTCCGGGTCAAATGAAAATTGTTCCAAATGCAAGGGCACTCTTGTCCTTTGGTCCCCATGTCTGATACCCTTTTGGGGGGGTATTTAATGTGTATTTTTGGCTGATAGAAACATTCTCTCTTGCTCCTAGCTTAGTTTTTCTAGGGTTAGCTTAGTTCTTAAGGTTTTCTTTTAGTTTTTCTAGGGTTCTTGCATTTCTTATTTAGAGTAGCTTAGTTTGTTGGTTAATATTGTTGTTCTTACCTTGTAATCACTAGTTTAGGTTGTTGTTCTTCTTTTTAATCTCAAGGTTGTAAGTTACACTTCTTTTGGTTCATTTATTACAAAGCATTTACTCTTTTCAGCATTTTATGGTTGTGTATGGTGTTGTTCTCTTTCTTTATGGCTAGCTAAATACCCAAGGAGGGTTCTATGGTGAAGTTCCTCTCCAAAGCCTTAGGTAAATGTGGTTTCTTGACTCAATGCTTCAATGTTAATGGAATGTAGCTTCTTCTACTCTCTTCTCTTTTGAAACCATATGGAGTCATATTCATGACCAAAATATGACTGGTGAGAAGTTGTATTTTGGTGATGAGCACATATGAACTCCATGTGTATGTGAAAATATCATAATGAGTAGTAAGTTGCATCCCATCATATGTTTTATTCTCTTGAGCTTGTATTGTTAAACTCTTCCATTCAAAACCATAGGTCACATGGATTATTGAATGTGTGTTGTTTGAGAAACCACTAAACCTAGGTTAGGAAGGAATGAACCCATAGAACCCATCCTTTCTTTCATTTACAAGTTTTCAAATCAAACCATTGCTATTAATTTTGCACAAATCTCAACAACCAACAAAACCCCCAAGTTTACACTTGTTTTTGCATTCATTGGATAGCATAACCTAAGAATCGCTAGAACCTATTCCACTCCCTGTGGAAATGACCTAGGTACTCCCTAGTTTTATTGCTTGACGACCATTAGAATCCTACGCTTGGGAATCTCATGCGCACACAACATCAAATTCAGTTCAAGCAGAGAGAATGAGAGAAGAGTGGTAGAGAGTGAAGGAGAGCTGCAAAATGACCCAAAATGGAGCTCAAATAGCCCATCTAGGGTTACAAGACAAGAAGGCCAAATGACCTTATTACCCCCCATTAAATACACTAATTACAAGATGAAAAATGTGAATTTTGGGCTCTATTACAGTTAATAAAAATCCATTACGGGTAATTTTCCTTTCTGCCCTTCAAAAAATTTCCCCACATCAATAAATCACCCGTAATCAAATTCTATTAACGGTAATTTTCTTTACTACACTTGAAAATTGGTTCAAAATGCCTAAAAAATGTGCCGACTTTAAATACTTGTAACTTTCTCATTCAAAGTTAGATTTGGATGATCTTTATATGCTCAAGAAACTCGAGAAGTCTAATTTCCAACCATAGTAGTCTCATAGTCTAGTTCAACCTGGAGAGAAACATTTTTTCAAAATACCCAGATTGGTCATTTTTGCACTTCTTGACTTTATTTGCCCATTTCTCCAAACAATTTGGCATTTAGCTTTGAAATTTGATATGTGGCCTCTAGACACACTTAGAAGTATGTCATATAAATCCCATGACCTTTAAAGACTTCCAAGGCTTGATTCCAAGCTCCAACTTTGCATGCAAAAAGAATCCGTTTTATTGCATTTTTTCCTACAAGGCATGAAAAAGCAAGAAAACATAAAAAACATCTATTACTAATATAAAGGCTCAAGTATGCACAAAATGGGGGGAATAATGCACGAGAAATATGCAAATATATGATGCAATAAAAAAGAAAACATAATGCTATTATATTACATTGCTATTATATTATTGTATTACTAAAAGGATAAGGATTCTTACTGCAAGCTGGTCACTACGTCTTTCTAAGATCTCAAAAAGAGGGTCTATTAGATATTAGGTGGATAGGACAGGACATGACAAGAGAGGGAAAGGGACAAGGAGTTTTCATTGTGAGGAGGAGAATAAGAGGGACTAGATATGACGAAAAAAAAAGAAATTCAGTGTGAAAACTGGGAGGGATTTGGAAGTGAAGGTGGCAAGTAAATGGAAGGGTTCTTGTAAAGAGTGGAGAGAGAAAGAATTAGAGAGAGAGAGGAGAGAGAAACACATAAGAAGAGAGAGGGAGGAGAGAGGAAAAAAAAAGTAGAAAATAATGAACTATGATCTTAACGAGAGAGAGAGAGAGTCCCATGTGTATGTAGCCGAGGGTAGTTTTGTCTAAAACATGGCAATAGGATTTTTCACAATAAAGAAATATTAGCAGGACTTATTTCATTAACTTTTCTTAAGTAGAACTTCCGGCCAAATTTGAAAGGTATATTCGAATATTGATAGAATCGCAGCGGAAGACAAAATAAAATTTTTTACAAAGATGATTCCATCATCGAATATTCCGGCAGGATTCGAACAAGCATAGGGACATGTGATTTACAAAACAAGTATACATATTTAACAAACATAAATAGTACTTACTTGATTAGCCTTTCGATTTGCGATTGATGAATCCAAGTTCCAAACGGATGAAGCCTCCAACAGTATCCACACGAACACAAGACCTCTTGAATCCTTGAAGCTCCTCAACTATAGAAGAATCAAGCTTGGAGAGGGGAGAGAAAGTATTTCTCTAATTTGATGAATGGGAGGCTTAGTGCTAGCATGTCTTATCATCTAGTATTTATAGAAAACCCCTAGGGTTTCTAATTAATACTTATTTCTAAAAGTAACTTAATTCTCTTTATACATTAACAATTAATATATAACTTAATTCCTTATATATATATATATATATATATATATATATATATATATTAACAATTAATATATAAGGTTATTTATAGAATTAGTATTAGGAAATTCCCTTCTCTCTTTAATTCACGAGACTCACTTATGCTCTTTGTTTGTGTGTGACCCATTGGGTTCACCCCAACCTAGCAGTGACTAGGGACATCTATATGTCTCCTAAAATAGAAACTTTCTATTTTAAGGTTTAATTGAAACTATTCCAATTATGCCCTCATTGATTACACTTATTAATAGACTTTCACTGGTCATGAGTGACGTCTAGCAATGTGTCATGACAAGCCCTACGTTTGGGTGAATAGCAGAACTATATGAACCCTTCTTGTTACTTAATCCTTCATCCCAAATGTCACAGTTAAGATATTCAGGGTATGGATATAAGTCAAAACCCTATCTTAACAACCTTGTCATATGTTCTTCAAAATATAATCTCAATCAGATGAACCCTATGAAACACTTTCATAGTTCACCTATCACTCTGGCCAGAGATTCACATTGAGAGTTATTTTTGAGAACTGATCCTGACATTCTCTCTCTTATCAATGAGTGTAATGATTCCTTATTGACAACTCATATGTCTTCATACAAGACTTATTAGAGCCAATGAGTGCCGACTACAACCTTAGGGTAAGGCTGTATAAGACACTATTAAACCCTAACAATTCAGGCACAAAAACATCCATGGTGTCTCAGGTCTTAGGATTACCAAGTAAATGGACGTAACATAAGAATGTTCCTTTGACTTAATCTCCATAGGAATATTCTAGCAGATCAAGTTCAGTGTACATGTTCTCTAACATGCACCCACATATTAACCTAAGTGTCACTACACTGATAGGAAAGACTACCTATCCTCCCAATGGAGTTAGTTTAAATCTGTGCTGTTAGGGCTATATACTAAAAGCCATGTTTTTATGTAATAGACCTTAGTATTTATTTATTAATGAATTCTGATATTGCATATTAAATGAGAATCTGTATGAGCTATGTTTGCATTATATTATCTTCTAATGTTATGCATGTGTGTCTTTTATTCTATATAGTAGATGATCTGGTGTGCAGAGTTCGGCTTACACACAGAAGATCAGATCATCAGTTCTTGTAGAATATAAGCCTATTGTTCACAATCTGAGATGGAGTTGGACACACCATCGGTAAGATTGTAGCACATGATTTCAGTAGGTCTGTCTTGACTACGGGGAATGGTTTAGTTTCAACTTCTTGTGCTAGTACACTTGTGTGTATTGAACGGGACCGTATTGAGGTAATTATTTTATACTGAGACATAAAATAATTAATACCTCATGGTTATTATGAATACTTATACTCTTAATCCCGAAATAATTAATGGACACATGCATTTATTGTTAGTTATTTTGATTCATAAAGAGTGAGATCTTTATAGGTCAATAATCTCGATGAGTTGGATAACTGCATTAATTGTATGGTGAATATTTATTATTAACGGAATCCACATCCTGGTATAGGGATTGATGATACCCCCTTGAGGATACTTATAAGTTTTGATTATGTCAAACCCTGCAGGTGGATTTTGTATTCGACATATCAAATAAGTTAAGTGGAAGGTCTGAAGGAAATTAATAGATGTTGATTAAATTATATTGTCAGTAATTTAATTTAATCAACGGGTATCTGTAATCTTAACGTGGGGAGATTAATAAGTATTTAATAACAAAGAGCTCGAAATTTATTTTCGAATAAGCTAGGGAGTGCAGTTATAATTCTTTAGTAGAATGAATTATAATTAATGTAAATATGTTTTTAATATTTACATTAGGAGCCCGAAACGTATTTGCTTTTGGGTCCCTACCGTAGCCTATATATATGCCATGTTGGGCAGCCACTAGGTTAAGACGAAATATCAAAACCCTAGAGGCAGCCGTCCAACAAGGAGAGCATAAAGAGAGCCACTCTCTCTTTACGTTCTGGCATTGGGGAATACGGTAGAAGGCTTAAAGGATCGAGCAGTGATCAACCGTTCGTGATCTTTGAGATCAATCCAGACAGATCTCCAAGTACGGATTTTTCTATATGTTATAGTATTCGGATTTATTTTTTTTTGGCATGATCCATAAACACTATCACGAGTTCATGGGATTTCCACTCCCAACATGTGCTACTCTTGTCGGTTTAATAAATGTCCTCTTTAATAAACCTATGAGTAGGAACTCTTTTAGAATAAATGTGTATGAGAAATATGAGTCTCTATATCCCAACAACTTGAGATACAAATTTCTCTTATCATTTATTCATGAACAATATCGTATATATAATTGAATATATAAACGACAAGTAATACCTTCTTATCCTAATATGAAATAGATATGCTCTTTAGAATTGGTTTTAGGGCATACCTCTAACAAAATTCCCCATAAAAATATCATTAATTGGTCGGTGCCACTAGCAGTTTTCGTGGTGGTAATAAAATCACCCAAACTTTTATTGCATGAGATCCTCAAATTTTTCTGAAAGATGAAATTAATATTGTAACTAACTGTTTAAAAAACCACCATAATTATGCATGCTCTCTCTCTCTCTCCTATTGCCGGTGGGTGTCCTGTAATCATTGGCCGGCCATCTACTTCATCTTCCTATTGTCGTTGACTTCAGCCTCTTTCTTAAGCCTATATAGATAATTTCTTTCCCTTTGAATCATTAACTTCCTACGATGACTGCTCCGAGAGTCACATTGGATTGTTGCTATTGTTATTATCGTCTCTATGACCATTAGAATTCTTAGAAGATTTCGTGAACTAATTGTGAATGAAGAGAATGAAGATGTTGAAATTTTCATAAGATAAAAATTACCATTGGGTAATTATAGAATGATAAAAGAGAAGAACTAAATAATGAAGGGGTTTAATTTTGTAATGATGTTCAAAGAGTCTCGTCGAGGTTCTATCTAATCTATGAGTCTATCCTACCATGAAAAGAAGTAGGTTCATGTGACATTGGGTGTGGTGTACATGGACAATGGGGGGACAGTGACCTTCACGATTTTGTAGAAGTTTACTGTCCTATGGCTCCATTGTTGGGGTATGGTGTGTAGGGACGTTGGGTGAGACTTTGAAATTTTGTGTTTTGTGAAAGTAAGTACACTGTTTGGTCTCATAAAAGTTCATTGTTAGTGAGCTTTAATCATCTATGGAACAATCAACATAAATGACTCCATTTTCTCTCTCCTCTTTCCTTGACTAGTTGTCGCTGCTTCTTCTTTTTCTTATTTTTCTACATTTTTCATTGGGTTGGTGGTGTGATTCAAAAAAGGAAGAGGAGTTTGGAGGAAGCTAGGGTTTTGGAGGATCAAATTTGAAGGATGTAGTTGTTGCCGACAAGCTCGATTTTTAATGGAAATTATTCTGGCAAATTTAACAGAGATTGGAGCGGGTAATATGATGGTTAATTTAGGGAGATAAAGAGAAGAGGGTGATGGTTGAAGGTGATTGTTTCTAATGTTTGGAGGAAGGGGAGTATTTTTATCTAATAAGAGGAAAAAAGACCTTTGGCATGAAATTATTTTTACCTTTAAGATTTTCTAGGAAGTGGATACTAAGTTGATCTTTTATAGATAGTTGTTTGTCTTTTCTAATTGGACAATTATATTCGTCCTCCCTTTTTGTACAGAATCCCCATGTTTACACATTATCCCCAATCCCTAACATGTCAAATCAATATTTAATGCTTGTCATTTCATGTCCCCCCACTAATGATGGGTTTGAAATTGGGGATTGGGGATTCTGTGTTAATTTGGGGACTGAATATCCTTTGTTAAATTGGGGCTTCTGTTTAATATTAGGGATTGTTAACAAAACTTTTAGATTTTTTTTTTACTTTTGACTTTTGATCGTTTACTTGGTAAAATGGTTATTATTTGGTCTACATAAGGGTGTTTTGGTCCAAAAATTACGTAATTATTTTTTGATCGGGTTCGTTCACGTAATATTTCAAAAATCTAGGATTATTAATGTAAAATTCCTTTATTATTATTATTATTATTATAGAAAAATAATTTCTTTCTCATCAAAATATGTTTTTCATGTAATGCTACTACTAACTAATTTCATGGGGTTGTATTCCGTTATAATAATTAGAAAGAAAAATTTCATTCGTCCCTTTTTTTCCTCTCTCTTTACCCTCCCTAGTGCATCTAACCAACATGGAACAGCTATTTCGAGAAATCGACTGTTGAATTTGATGCTCCACTTATACGTATAATGAATGCAAAAAATCACATTGATCCAACGGTCAGTTTTTTAAAAAATAGTATGTGACGATTTTTCATAATTTTTTCACTATTGTTTACAATTTTTTTCAAAATTGCAAAAACCGATATCGGATCAATGTGATTTTTTGCATTCATGATAAGTATAAGTGGAACATCAAATCCAACGGTCAGTTTCTCAAAATAGTTGCTCTGAGTTGGTCAAATGCACTAGGAAAGGCAAAGAGGGAGGAAAAAAAAAAGGATGAATGGAATTTTCCTTTCTAATTGTGATAACGGAATACAACCCCATGAAATTAGTTAGAAGTAGCATTACATGAAAAACATATTTTGATGAGAAAGAAATTCTTTTGCTATAATAATAATAAAAATAATAATAACGGAATTTTATGTTAATAATGCTAAGTTTTTGAAATATTACATGAACGAACCCAATCCAAAGATAATTACGTAAATATTTTTTTTTTGGACCAAAACACCCTTATGTAGATAAAATAATAACCATTTTACCAAGTAAACGTTCAAAAATATATATAAAAAAAATTATAAAAGTTTTATTAACAATCCCCAATATTAAACAGAATCCTCAATTCAATAAAGGATCTCCAATCCCCAATTAACACAGAATCCCCAATTTTACTAAGAATCCACAATCCCCAATTTTATTCTAACATTATTGGGGGACATGAAATGACGGGCATTAATTATTGATTTGACATGTTGGGGATTGGGAATAATGTGTAAACTTGGGGATTCTGTATAAAATTAGGGATTGGGGATTCTATGTTAAATTGAGGATTGAGAATTATGTGTAAAATTGGGGATTGGGGATTCTGTACAAAATTGGGGATTCTGCGTAATATTGGGAATTGGGGATTCTGTGTAAAATTGGGGATTGAGAATTATGTGCAAAATTAATAGTTAAAGTCAAATTTTGACCATTTAAAGGGTATTTTGGTCCAAAAAAATAGTGATAGGTTCATCTTCGTAATTATCTTTGGATCCGATTCATTCACGTAATATTTCAAAAACTTAAGATTGATGAAGTAAAATACCCTAATAATAATAATAATAATAATATTGTAGATTGTTAATTTAAAGCACGAAACACTCAATTCCACAATAAGAGAACGATTTTGAAACTTGATGGAATTGGAATTCCAAATCAATTTGAATGCCATGTCTTTTTTTTTTTTTTTTTTAATGACAGGGTGTCCGGGCCAGCTTACGCGCACATCGACTAATCCCGGGGCCCTGAAGTTAACGACTGGGTGTGAGCACGCCACATCGCCTCATTTCTCTTTTTAGCTTCTTTGGGAATTGGATTCACTATCATTGTGGATTGTAGATAACTCATTATCCTTCTCTTTTATCTACTTTATTTATCATTCTCTATTATCCACTCAAGATCATCCAATCCTAATCATCCTTCTCTATTGTGGGAGTCCACTTAGATTGGCTTTTGAAAAAGGAAAGGAGATTGATAAAAACTGGGAGTCGTCACCTTATTTTAAGGAATAAGGAAACCATAAAAAAAGTTTTATTTTCAATAAAACTGTGACTCCATATTTTAAGGAAAAGCAAGTCTTCGAACCAAAGTCGGATTCGGGGGCTAGGTTATGAGATAAGAAGCATCCAGAATGCATCCTGTAGGCACCTATCTCACCCTAATTAAAGGTCTCCAAATTAATTTTGGGCTTTATCAAAATATTTTCATGTCAAATCTAATTATCTAATCAACCACAAAATATAAATAATAATATATAATAATAATAATAGATAATAAAAAAGTAAACACAATCTTAAAGACCTTAGGAGACTCACAGTCAACCTAAGATTAGACTTGTGCCCTATTGACTGCCTACGTACTTTACCAGTGTCCTGATAGAGATCAAAGTCCGTCGTAGTTCGAATACCTAGGATTCTCCTATTGTAGTGAACTACTCCATCATAGGTATTCTATCTTATCTAAAACTCTATATTCGAGAGTTTGTGTTTGTTTAAAATACTTCATCTTTCAAAGTGGGAGTTTCATCCCAAAACAAATTCTTAAGTTCCAATTTCATTGGAAAACTCTCTCAAAAATAGACTCCTAAATAAATTAGAATCCCTAATTCGATGTAATTCTTACAACAAAGGGGAATCCTAAGTGGAGCCAAGTGGCTCCCCTAACTTAGAGTCCCTAACTACATCCTATGTTAATCTAAACAATCTAGAATACTAAAATAAGCATGCTGGAATTTATGAAAAATGCATGAAAAATGCAATACAATAATTAATAAAATGTATGAAAAAAATGTCCTAAATGCAATCTAATTATTCTATGTGAACCTAAGCATGTTTCTAGGTTGATTTGATCCTAAAAATGGCTTTTAATCCACTTTAAAGTTAATTTCAAATTCTGGACAGAATTGAAAGTCACCAAAAATGTGAATAAAAAGCCATGAAAACAATAAAAGAAAATAAGTAAATGACCTATAATGCATTATAATATGATATACTAAAACTACCATATATAAACTATACAAAAAGTGGATTAAGAATGATGATTAAGTCATATTAAAGTAGATATTCAAATCTGGACAGATTTAAATATTCACTTTAAATAGCTTTAAGACCATTATTAATTCACCAAAAATACTAAATGAAAGTACTAACATGCATATTAAAACAATGGACTAAAACCCTATATGCAAAACTACTCAAAACAACCAAATATCATGCTCAAAACAACTAAGTCTACCACAGCGGAAGAAACTTACCTTTGCTTGCTCCCTCGAACACAATTCGTACACCAATCATTTCAAGGCATTCAATATGTTGGCCCAAGTATATACCTCTAGAGGGGGGTGAATAGAGGTTATGCAAACTTTAAAAACAATTACCAAATAAAAATTATGGTTTAATTAAATACAGCAGAAGACAAAATTTGAATCACAATATATCAAATGATACAACAAGTATAAATTGAATAACAATTAATATAGCAAGTATATGAATTAAAATGCAAGAGATAGAGTTAGAGAGATTCAAACACAAGAGTTAATGTGGTTCGGTCTCCGCCTACGTCCACGCCTCAAGAGCCCCGTCTTGAGGATTCCACAATCCACTATGGATCACTCCTTCAAGGTGGAGAAACCTTTACAAGTTGCCATCTTTCAAAGGTGGAAGACACTCACCCACAATCTACTTTCAAGGTGGTAGATTCTCACCTACAAGGGATTCACTCAACCCTTACAACTCACAAGAATATAAGATGAATAATGAGTACAATAAGAAAGCTCCTTTAAGAGTAGATGAAGTACAATAATAAATCTCACACTAAAATCTCTCAAAGATTAAGAACTAATTTGGCTTTTTGAAGAGAATGATGAATCAAGGAATAAATCACACAAGAAAGATGTAGACTAAGTTTGTGTATGATTGAATATGATCATTAGTTGATTCAAGACCCATAAAATGAGTATAAATAGGTTCCAAAACAAATATGGCCGTTGGGGGTCAAAATATAGCCGTTTGGAGTGTTAAAAACTAGTTGTTATTAAGCAGGGGGTCGATTAATCGACTAGGCACACTTGATTAGTCGATTAGAAGGCTTAAAAATACCTTTAAAAATGTTCCCGGGCACGGTTAGTAGACTAGGAAGGGTCTGTTAGTCGACTAGGAGCTTATTTTTCCAAAACAGGCTACTGACCTGCCATTAGTTGACTAATCAGGGGTGATTAGTCTAATAGGAAACTGTTAGTCGACTAATCATCAAGGGTTATCCGACTAACCCCCAAAAATTTTTATATGAAAATTACATATTTAAAAACTAGACTTCTCAAGCTTTCCGTGGCCGCCAAGATCATCGAAAACGGAGTCCGAATGAGAGAGATAAGCCCATTTTAAGTTGGAAATTTTCGTCTGCAAAAATTCAACATTTCAAAAACATTTTGTCTTTTAAGTCCATAAAGCCCATTATGAGTTTGAATCAATTTTGTGACCAAAATGTGATTTTCCAAGTTAAAACCTATGGTCTTTAAGCCATAGTCAATTGAGCCAATTAGTTCATCCAATAGAGAGATTTACAATATAAATCCTAAGCACTCACACAAGAACAAAAGCAAAGTCTTCAACACTTAAGCTTGGCTTATGCTAGGCTTGCTTGGCTTCATCATTACACATCAATAATGTTGTGGCTCATGATAGGATTGCATCAATGCAATAGTTCTTCAAAGTCTTTAAGTGAATATGCAACATATTCACGTCCACATAAGGTTCAATAAAGTGCAAGAGCTTTATCTTCATGATGGCTTGAACCTTCTTCATTGACAACTTGAATCCTATTGTATTCTTATAAACACATATACCAAAATGGATATACAAGAACTATAGGATAATGTCAATCAATCAATAAGGTTAGCCAAACAAACATTAAATAATTATGATAATGTTAATCAAGTAACAAATATGACATTGTCAAACAATAAACATTCATTTAAAAATGTTTGGCAATAAACACGAATGAACATCAAAATATTCATATGCAATATATCAATATATTCATATGTAATACAACAATATTATCATGTGCAATATAACAATGGATTCATATACACATGAGAGATCAAAACACAATGTTTGTTATCATCAAAATCATTTAACAAATATGGGTGGAAGCCATAAGGCTAACACAATATGATAAACTTAATTGAAATAAAGCAAGAATATAGCTATACTTGATACACAATACCTAAAACTACTTCTAGCATCCTAACAATGATTATTGATACAAAAAACTCAAACCTTCCTAGCAATATGCATTACTAACCCAAAACAGAAAATATTATATATCAAACTAACTCCTAACATGCATTATAATCACAAAAAGAACTCCTACACATACCATAATGACTTCTTAAGAACTAACATACTCATACAATTCTAAAGACTCAAACTTTATGCATGAAATATAACTTCATAAATAAGAAACTCAAAAACTACCACTAACATGTAACCTACATATATATTCATACATGAATCCTCCTATACATCATGAGAAACATAGAAGAAAAAGAATAAGAAGAAACCCTTAAGCCTAAACATGCAAAATTGCTCAAAATTCAACTATGTTATAAAGCATAGCATTCTATACATGAAAAGATGAAAAACCTTACTTCTAGCCTTCTTCTTCCTTGCTCCTTGCTCTCTTCTTCAAGCTCCGATGGCCTCCAATCTCGTAGCTAGGGTTCTAGAGGCTGCTATAAGTGCCAAAAGTCTCCTAATGCAAAGTTCATCCTCTAAGATTGGTTTATAAGTGTTGTATATATAGGAGAGGCTTCAATTTGATCAATAGCTCTCATTAAAACCCTAGGGAGTGATCCAAGGGTCTCAATTGAGTCTTCTAAAGTCCCCAAGGTCGTGCTAAGTGCTTCAAACTGACCCAACTCGACTGTGGAAGAGTCTCAAGCGCTTAAAACACTCAAAAGATCGAATTTTGGTAAATCTGGAGACTGGGCTCGGGTAACCGTCCACCCTAGGATGATTGGCCATCCTCCATGGACGGTTGACCGTCCCTAGGGGGTCGGTCATCGAAGCCTAGTGCAAAAAAATCAGGCTTTGGGCCCGTCTCAGCCCATGTCGACCCGGTTTCGGCTTTTTTTGACTTTTCGGGCTCATTTTAAGTCCAAATTCGACGATTCAAGAACCAAAACGACCGTGATTCGATTCTCTATGTTTTGAGAAGTATTTGAAGTGAAAATGCATTGACCTTAGTCAAATGTTTTAGGAGAAAGTCAATCGATTAGCTGTTTTGGGCATGTTAAGCCCATTTAGGGTTTTGAAATCCACTAACCGATTGCTCTCGAAATCGTTTTTAAGAAAGTGTTTCAAAGCTTTTGAAGGCTTTGATTTGATAAAAAGATCGAATCCCAGTCATTCCTGGTTGAAACCCTAATCTGAGCTTAAAAGGGCCATTTGGGCCTTAAGAGCCAAACATGAGCCCAAAGGCTCAATGGACCTTGCCACTGATTGACTTAGCTACCAAACACACCCTAAATATCCATGCCAAACTCATGGGACAATCCGGGATAGGATCAACAGTCATTTAGAGCTGTTGTGATTCAAAGGACAATGCTGCCTTTTAATTCACAAAAGACCTTATTTCCTATCAAGCCTGGCTCGGAATGCCATGAAATTTAGCAGGGACATTCCTAGACTCTCTAAAAACTAAATGCAAAAAGAACTGACTCAATCCGACCTAAAAACCTACATGCGATAATGACCTCTAACTAACTACACACACAGAGACTGAACAACTTAGGGCTTCACCACCCTATTTCACTTCAAATCATAGGTAACCATTCATGACTTTACTCATGGTAAAAAATGGATGTCTATAGAAGCCCCTCGTTGATATTAGCTTCGCCAGTGAATTTCAATGAAACAAAATGACATCCTATTTCTGTCACAACAAAAGAGGGATCATCAAAACTACTCACAAACTTTTGTCAAATCACATTCTTGGAAGTCCTACACACACTTCCAATGATATTAGGGGACCATAGTCCCACTCGGAAGTCACACAACACTTCCAATCATCTTATCTTAGAGGAAATCTCACATACATTTCCAATTATCTTATCTTAGAAGTCACACACACACTTCCAATAATCTTATCCTAGAGGAAATCACACACATTTCCAATCATCTTATCTTTAGAGGAAATCACACGCACATTTCCAATCATCTTATCTTAAAGGAAATCACACGCACACTTCCAATAATCTTATCCTGGAGGAAATTTCACACACATTTCTAATCATCTTATCTTTAGAGAAAATCTCACACACATTTCCAATTATCTTATCTTTAGAGGAAATCACACACACATTTCCAATTATCTTATTTTTAGAGGAAATCACACACACATTTCCAATTATCTTATCCTGGGGGACCGCAGTCCTCTTGGAAGTCACACACACTTCCAATAATCTTCAAATTTGCCAATATTCTTTTGATAACTTCATGTTATCACCAACACATTCATTCTACAATATCATTGATATCATGTAACATCATTCTTATATACATCTCATGTATATTTTTCAACATCTCATGCATTCACAAAAACTTATTGATTTGGGCCTCCATAATGGGTCTTTCTCCTTCACAAACCCTCCATGGGTTATCTTACTCTCACAATCTCTTTATGGGCTTCGCAATCTCATCACTTCACTTATATTTATAATCATTCCATGATTACAAACCGTGCTCACACACTTCTTTCATCATTCATTTCCATATCTCATGGTTTTCAATCAAAAACTTATCGTTTTATGTGAACTTTTTCGTTCATAACCACTCCAATCTCATCTTTACATGCACAAACCCTTCCTCATTTCTCACCCACGCATAAAATAATCTTCAATTTCAATCAAATGAGCTTTCCCAAATCCAAATTTGAAAGAAAATGGGTCAAACTAGGTCAAATTAGGCCAAAATGGGCTTAGTGGGCCTCAAAAGCTCAAAACAAGCTCAAGATTGGGCTTCAAAGTGGGTGACCGTCCACCCTAGGATGGTCAACCGCCCATGGTGGACGGCTAGCTATCCTCTAGTGGACAGTTACCCGTGCCACTCTCCCCTATTTTAAGCCATCTTCTCCAATTTTGCTTCCCACACTTCCATTTCTCCATTTTTGAGACTTTCTCTCTCCAAAACTTCCAACTTTCTTCAAAATCCCTCAAATTGGATTTCATTGCATCCAAATCCACCTTCTAAGCATCTCTGGGGTTGCTACACACTTCACTTTGTGAAACAAAACTAAGGATTTCATCCTTACATCTCAAATTTGGGATCCAAAACCCCAAATACAAAACCAACACATAACCACCTTCTCAAGTTCTTCTACCTACACATACTCATGGCAAATAAGAGATATGAACTCTCAAAGTATCCATACTTGGGGATGAAGAGGTACAAGGTGCCATCATATGATCCTAACAACACAAGCTTGCTTTTGGAGCCCCAATCCCATCTTTCCTACATCCATACCACACAAGAGGTAAGCTTACTTTCCATGCACTTTTTTTGAATCCTGTCTTGGTGCTTCAATATTGATCTTTGGATGTTATTTGATGACTCTTATTCATGAGATTTGTATTTGGAAAAGCTTGGGAGCCCCATTTCACTAGCTTTACAAGCTTGGAATGTTGCCCACCAAGTGTTTGATAAAATTCCCAAGAAACTAAACTTTTGATTTTTCAATTCAAATTCCTTATGTCATGACTTAAATGTGTTTCTAACATTATTTGGATATTTTCAAAACATCATGACAAGTTTTCAAAATTTATTTCAAACATGTGCAAACTAGGTGTTTGATAAAATGCCCAAAAAAATAAACTTTTGATTTTTCAATTCAAATTCCTTATGTCATGACTCAAATGTGTTTCTAACATTATTTGGATATTTTCAAAGCATCATGACAAGTTTTCAAAATTTATTTCAAACATGTGCACACTAGGTGTTTGATAAAATGTCCGAAAGGGAGCAATTTTCAATTTTCAAAGCAATTCATCATGTCATGGCTTTTCAACTGATTTCAAAATGATTTTCCCATACCATGACAAGTTTTTCAAAAAACATTTCAAGTGTACACAAATTCAAAACTTCTATGAATTGGGACTTAGCTCATTTTCTCACTCAAACCACTATTCACTTAAATGTCATTTCCATGACTTTTAAATGATTTTTGTTTCAAACTTTGCTATGCCAAGTATCCAATTCAATGTTTTTTTATTCAAAAATCTATTCTATTGAGTTTTTTTTATTCCAATCCAATTCTCATGAAAAGAGTCACATGATATGTCAATGAATCATGCTAACTATTAATAAAAAATCAAAAATTACCATAACTTATCTCCATTTCACATCTCTAATTCATTGAACCTCATCTTTGTAGCCTAACTTCAACATTAGGACTCGGTCCTCGTTGCAAGGCATCATTTCTTGGTGGGTAAAGATGGATACCCTCCAACCTCAAGCCAAAGCAATTATCAGGGAAATTGGCTTTGGGGACTTTATCGACTCTCTCTGATACGACCAAACAGACAGGCAGGCTCTCATAGCCTTATTCGAGTTATGGTGGGATACCACCAATACTTTCCATTTCGAGTTTGGGGAGATGACTATGACCCCACTTGACTTTACCATGATCACGGGGATTTCCATCGGAGGGCGTCCTTTGGATTTATATGAGGATGCAAGTCAAAACCTTACCTATATCTCGGGGTTGCTGACTTCGATATTATTAAGAGATCAGTTAGCAGGAACACTCTTTATATTACCTTCAGCGACATGTCTGAGGAGGAGGGGCATGACCGTCAGCATATTGTACGAACTTTTCTCTTGTATGTACTGTCTTGTACATTCTTTGCAGGCACACTTGATCTAGCCCCTCTAGGCTTTCTTGCGAGCTTAGAGAACATTAATACCATTTCCCATTACGACTAAGGTAGCGCTGCCTTGGCCATGATGTACAGGACCATGAGCAATTGCTCTCGAGGGGTTTGTCCAGACTTTGGAGGCATAGGGTCCGTCTGGGAGGTATACGCACTTATTTATGGCATCTCAAACTTCTTTACTTATTTCTGACATCATGTATTTTCCACAGGTATGGGCTTATGATACCTTAGCCTGAATCGCCCTACACTTGTTGCTGGCGACTTATCTTGGCCTATTCTTGCTCGATATGCTCCAAGTCGGAGAGAGAGCGCGGGCACCCACAGGCATGATTATGCCTACAGCCGCTCCATCCTTGCCAGGATGCGTCCCAACATGGTAATCACCTTTGTATCTGCTATTTTCCCACAATGCTCAAACCTTTCTCTAATATGTCTTGTCTTCAGGTGAAATGGAACCCATGACGGCATTGGAAGGACACTATGCGGGCTCAGCTTTGCTCTGTGGTCGAGATGTCGCACAAAAGGATCCTATTTGATGGGCCTAGCGGCAGATATTGGTACCTCGGAGACAGGGTACGAGCTCAGGTCTGTGGAGCCTTCTCAACTGCTCGTGTGCCTCATGCACCTACTCCATCTATGAGGCATGCTAATAGCCTGACAGGCCATGCCTTAGTCGATGCTATGTCTGGTGTGATTGCAGACTCCTTTTATCACCAGCACGAGGATTACCATATGTTTTGTCAGCGACATCTGATGCGTCCCTTGGTGTCAGGATTCCTCCCCACTGAGGTATTGAATTCTCTCTTGGGTACATTACTTCTTTCCTAGCAAGGTGTTTCTCACATCTCTTCCTTCTGTAGGGTCGTCGATCCCGTGGGCACGCTTCTCATTCCACAGCTGTTGCGACTCAAATTGATGATAAGGTTTCATCTTCTATCCCTCAATTGCCAAGTCTTCTCTGGAAGGTGCAGGTCATCAAGAATGGTGACTTCGTTCAAAGACCAATTCCTCGCATGTCGTACAACGAGTATCCTCATGTGGATCCTTTTTATACTTCGGTAACCATCGCAGCTACAACCTTTGTCCCATTTTGCTCTATCTTACCTAATCTTCGAATCTTCTACCATCCACAGGTGCTTGTATCGTACGCTGAGGAATGCTTGGAGTACACGGCGGAATTGACTACGGAACTCCAGCAGATGAGCTTGGATGCTCACAATGCAAGCATGGCAGCACATGTAACTTTCATTCCACCTTTCGATCTCAACAGTCTCGTTTTCACCAATCTTAAACCTTATTTTGGATTTGCAGCCTTCGAGTCAACCCTCACAGGAGCGTTATAAGCCAAGAAGGGATCACGAAGCGTCAGGTTCGCGAGGAACGAGGAAATCATCTCGGCGGATATGATTTAGCCCAAATGAGGCCCATTTAGGATCTCCTTGAAAGGAATCGTTCGAAATACATGGAATCGCAGCGAAAGACAAAATAAAATTTTTTATAAAGATGATTCCATCATCGAATATCCTAACCATGATCGTACAAGCATATGGACATTTGATTTACAAAACAAGCATATATATTTATCAAACATAAATAAATCTTACTTGACACGCCTTTCGATTTGCAATTGTTGATCTCAAACTTCAAACGGATAAAGTCTCCAACGTAGTCCACATGAACACAAAACCGCTTGAATCCTTGAAGCTTCTCAACAATGGAAGAATCAAGCTTGAGAGAGGGAGAGAAACTTTTTCTCTAAAGTGAGGATGGAGGCTTAGTGCTAGCATGTCACAAGCTCTAGTATTTATAGAAAACCCCTAGGGTTTCTATTTAATACTTATTTCCAAAAGTAACTTAATTCCTTTTATATATTACTAATTAATATATAACTTAATTCCTTATATATATTTACAAATAATATATAAGGTTATTATTGGAATTAGTTTTAGGAAATTCCATTCTCTCTTTAATTCAAGAGACTCTTTTATGTTCTTTGTTTGTGTGTGACCCATTGGGTTCACCCCAACCTAGCAGTGACTAGGGATATCTCCATGTCTCCTAAAATAGAAACTTTCTATTTAAAGGTTTAATTGAAACTATTCCAATTATGCCCTCATTGATAACACTTATCAATAGGCTTTCACTGGTCATGAGTGACGTCTAGCAATGTGTCATGACATGCCCTAGGTTTGGGTGAATAGCAAAACTATGTGAACCCTTCTTGTTACTTAATCCTTCATCCCCTAATGTCACAGTTAAGATATTTAGGGTATGGATATAAGTCAAAACCCTATCTTAACTTTCTTGTCATTTGTTCTTCAAATTATAATCTCAATAAGATGAACCCTATGAAACCCTTTCATATTTCATCTATCACTCTGGCCAGAGATTCACATTGAGAGTTATATTTGAGAACTGACCCTGACATTTTCTCTCATAATATTGAGAGTGATGATTCCTTATTGACCACTCATATGCCTTCATGCAAGACCTATTAGAGCCAATGAGTGCCGACTACAACCTTAAGATCAAGGCTGTATAAAACACTATCAAACCCTAACAACTCAGGCATAAGACATCCATGGTGTCTCAGGTCTTAGGATTACCAAATGGACGTAACATAAGAATATTCCTTTAACTTAATATCCATATGAATATTCTAGTAGATCATGTTCAGTGTACATATTCTCTAATATGCACCCACTGATTAACCTAAGTGTCACTACACTAAATGGAAAGACTACCTATCCTCCCATTGGAGTTAGTTTAAATATGTGCTACTCTTGTCGGTTTAATAAATGTCCTCTTTAATAAACCTATGAACAGGAACTCTTTGAGAATAAATGTGTATGAGAAATATGAGTCTTCATATCTCAACAAACTTGAGATACATATTTCTCTTATCATTTATTCATGGACATTATCGTACATATAATTGAATATATAGACGATAAGTAATACCTTTTTATCCTAATATGAAATAGATATGCACTTTAGGATTGGTTTTAAGGCATATCTCTAACACTCCTATGTAATTTTTTTCTCAAATGTATGCACTAAGAACCCTGAACAACATGTAATTATATCCTAATGAGAATGTGAATATGTTTCAATTGTCTTTTTGGTTTAATTATAACCCGAAAATTGGTTAAAACTGACGAAAATGGAGCGAAAGGTCAAACCGGATGCAAAAAAGTCACAAAAAGTCAAAATTGGGCAAAATTAGGGACCAGGCTTGGTGACCATCCCTCCATGGATGGTTGGCCTTCCCTAGGGGACGGTTGGCGGTTCTTAGTGGGTTGCTCAACGAGCCCCGAGTGCAAATTTCGCCTATTTTGACCAAAATTTGACTTTTTGGGTGTCCTATTCCGCCTCTAACTCGATTTTGAGTGTTCTTCTTCGCCTCTAACTCAATTTCGTTCACCAAAAAGCTATAAAAACATACCCCAAGACTTACATTAATCACACTAAATACAATGGAAGCACTCAAGTTAATCTAAATCTATTCACAGCGAGAATCCGATCGGAAGATAAAAGGGTGTTCGTGCGATTTGGCTTGACTTCGTGGTTCTCTCTCTTATGTGAAACTTGAAGACAAGATTCCCAACTCTGTGGTTCACTTTTGGATCCCAAACTTCACGTGTTTCGCTTCAACTATGTGGAGGTATGTCCTTTGTTAGAGGAATTTTGTACTTTGATGAGCTTCCCTTCTAGTGGACCCTTTGTCTTTCCCACCATTCGTCGAGGTTTCTTCCAAACTTTCTCTTCTCTCTTCGAACTTTCACCTAGGAAAGCTTTTACATTCCTTCATGAAAACTCCATTGATCTTCTCAAACTAGCTTCGTCTTTCTTGAGGGAGGGGGTAAGTCATTGGCTCTTCATAGGCCTACCCAGTATGCACTTGCCTTGTGCATATTGGGTTGTTTCCTCATTTCAAATGGGACCCCTTTCATACCCATTGAAACATGTGAGCTCATTCTTCCACTGTCAAAATCAAACAATCTCATCCCTTTGGTGCTAGCTGAAACTCTGAACGAGCTTGACCACTTTCACTCATGTTCTTCTCCGCACATTGAAGGTAGCCCCATTCTTCTACATATGTGGTTGGTTGAGATGCTTAAGTTGATTACTCCTCTTGATGGGCTTAAACACCTGCCCCACAACTATTGTTCACGAAAGCTTATGTCCATTAAGCGTCACTCGATTCAGGACATGGTCATCTTCTTTGCTTCTCTATCTTGGAGAGATATTCAATGGCATGTGGAAATTTGGGATTGTGGCGAGGAATATGTGCTACACACTTCTGGGTGCTGTCAATTAAAGCTTATGGGCTTGAAGCATACATCGTTCTATTGGGCTTCCCGCGTGCTTCACCAAATGGGTTATGCTCAAGCAAACCTCCCTATCAAGGGGCATGTTCATGGGATAGAGGTGGCTACTCCTTCTTTGGTATTTTGGGCTATGAAGAAATGGGCTTCAGGTTTGTCTATGATTCAAGTGGGGAATCGCAATGGGTCTTTTAGGCTTGATAAAGGGTATCGGGCTTGGCTTACGCAAGATTTGGGTTCAAAAATACAGGCTACGAAGGATAAGGCTCGAAGCCTCATTTATGATTCTCCAGTTGCAACTCAGTCAGCAGGTTCATCTCTCCCATCAGATTCTTCGCGAGGTAGGACAGCTAAGAGAAAGAGGAGTAACGAAGATGAGGCCCAAGCCCGCAGAGCGATGAGGGCTTAGAGTAGGGTAGGAATTTTTTTCTTTTTCTTTCTTTTAAGCGAATGGATGTAAGAACTATAGGAAATAAGAATTATGGACACATATGGTATGTACTAAATCTTTCAAAAATGTTTCTACCTTTTATGGATGAATAAATATCATTTTATTAGAATCTCTACGAATTTTCTTTGATAATTACAATTGAATCAACTCTTGATGTTTTTACAAGAAATAGACCGCACCCAAGGTAACTTTATAGGTTGCCTACATATCCCCATCTTTGATGCATTCTCTTGTCATTCTTTCAATTCATTGTGATATCTGGGGAATTAGGTCTTCGTAGTTCATAAATCAAGCTAAAGAAGTTCACTCTTTTTTTTTAATACCCTAACTTTTGCCTAAATAGCCTTTTTAGGTCCTCTACCTAGCGGGCCTTTTTTTTTTTTTTTTTTTTATACGAGGTACTTCTTCAATTGATCTAAATTGGTAGGTTACGAGAACTCATTCCCGTCAATGTCTGAAATCTTCACTACTCCGCCTGACAGTATTTCTCTGATGGTATAAGGACCTACCCATGTAGGCTTGAAATGTCCTCGCAGGTCGTGTATCGACGTTCGAATCTCTTTTAGTACCAAATCCCCCTTCTTCAGACCTCTGTTCTTTACTTTCTTGCCAAACGCCTTGGTTATTCTTCTTTGATACATTTGAATATGGTAAAGCACTATCAATCGCCTTTCATCTAGCCAAGCTAACTCTTCATACCGATTCCTTACCCATTCTGTTTCCGTTAGCTGACTCTCCATTGCAATTCTGAGTGAGGGGACTTCTAATTCTATGGGTAATACTGCTTCTATTCCATATAAAAATGAAAAGGGGTAGCCCCTATTAAAGTTCTAATAGAAGTACGATATCCCCATAATGCTAATGGTAATTTCTCATGCCAATCATTGTAGGACTCCGTAGTCTTCTTCTAGATCGACTTAAGATTCTTATTCGCTGCTTCAACGGCCCCATTTATCTGTGGTCTATAAGGAGATGAGCGATAATACTTGATGCTATACTTCTGCAAAAGTTCTTCGGTTTCTTTTCGAAAATGATGTCCATTGTCAGAGATGAACTCGTGGGGCACTCCATATCGGTAGATGATGTTATTCTTTATGAACTTCGCTACTTGCTTGGCATTCAATGTTTTGTAGGACACAGCTTCTACCCATTAAGTGAAATAGTCTATGGAAACTAGGATATATTCATGTCCATTCGATGCTGCGGGGGTTACCTTGCCAATGATGTCAATGCGCCATGTTGCAAATGGCCATGGCGAAGACATGGTAGTGAGTGGCATCGAGGGTAGATGCTTTCCACTTGCAAACACTTGATATTTGTAACACTTCTTGACATGTAGGTGGCAATCCCTCTTCATGGTCGACCAATAATTTCCTAGTCTCACGATCTTCTTGGCTAACATGTATCCATTCAAATGTAGAGCCCCAACCCCTTTATGCACCTCCAACACTATCATTTCCGCTTCTTGTTCGCTGACACACAACAGATGCACCCCATTGTATGATCTTCTGTACAGGTTCCTTCCGCACAGAATATACTGGCTAACTAACCTCCTTATTGTCTTCCTGTCTATGGATGATGCTTCTTTCGGGTACTCTCCTCTTTCTATGAACTGCTGGATATCATAATACCACGGCTTTCCATCATTTGGCTCTCCTTCTTGTATAGCACAACAGTAAACTGGCTTTTCCCGTGACTCCATGATGAGAGGAGTTACACCTTCATCTTTGGGGATATCTACTATGGACGCTAGAGTGGCTAAGGCATCCGCAAACTTATTCTTTAACCTGGACAGGTAAAAGAAGTCAATTCGATGAAATTATTTTACCAAAGTCTCTAAGTATTCATGGTAAGGTAGCAACTTCTTATCACGAGTTTTCCATTCTCCTCTAGTCTGGCATATAATCAGGGCTGAATCCCCATACACTTCTAATTCTTCCACGCCTAACTCTAAGGCAGCTTCCAAAGCCAAGATACAAGCTTCATGTTCGGCTATATTATTAGTGGCATCGAAAGATAACCTGACAGATAGTGGTATCAGATTGTCCTCTGAAGTAACTAACAACGCGCCTATTCCACATCCCCTTTTATTATAAGCCCCATCAAAGAATGCCTTCCAAGGTTCCTTACTTACTTCTAAATCTCTTCGTCGGGAAATCTTACTCAAACTATTTTTCCATTGACGACGGATGCTCTGCTTAAAACTCTGCCACTGCTCTCCCTTTCTCCGACTTCTGCACCACATACTAGATGTCGAACTCTGATAACAACAACAGTCATCGGATGTCCTATAGGATAACACTGGCTTCTCCAACAAGTACTTCAGAGGGTCCATGCGACTAATGAGCTGCACTTGAAAAGACAACATGTAATAGCGAAGTTTTTGGGTATCCCACACCAATACCACACATATCTTCTCTAATGCATCGTACTTAATCTCATAATCAGTCATCTTCTTACTCAAATAGTACATCGCATTCTCCTTTCGGCATTCTGGTAGATACTGAGCTAACATAGCTCCCATCGCAGTTTCAGTGAGTGCTAGATAAAGTAGCAAAGGCTCACCATGCCGTGGGGGAACTAATATCGGTGGGTTACTCAAATATCTCTTAATGGTTTCAAAGGCTTCTTGTCATGCGTCATTCCATTTCGTTGGCACGTCCTTCTTAAGAAGCTTGAAGATAGGCTCACAAATCATGGTCAGCTGTGCTATGAATCGACTGATAAATTGAACTTTGCTTAAGAATCCTCGAATCTCTTTCTTAATCTTTGGCGGCTGCATCTTCGTGATAGCTTTAATATTTCCTGGGTCAACTTCTATTCCTTTCTGGGTGATCATAAACCCCAACAACTTCCCTGCGGTTACTCCAAAGGCACACTTTTGGGGATTGAGTCTCAGATTATATTGCATAATTCTCTGAAGGAACTTGTCTAATGCCTCAAAATGACCTTTTCGATCCATAGACTTCACAATCATATCTTCCACATATACTTCGACTTCATTGTGAATCATATCATGTAACAAGGCAGTTGCCATTCTCTGATAGGTAGAACCGGCGTTCTTTAGGCCAAAGGGCATAACTCGATAACAGAAAGTCCCCCATTGAGTGATGAATGAGGTTTTCTCCATATCCTGAGGAGCCATCTTTATCTAATTATATCCTAAGAACCCATCCATAAAGGATAATAGAGCGTGACCGGCGATACTATCTACCAAAATATCTATGTGTGGCAACGGGAAGTCATCTTTGGGACACACTTTATTCAAATCCCGAAAATCTACGCACATTCTAACCTTCCCATCTTTCTTAAGCACTGGTACAATGTTGGATAACCACTCGGGGTATTCCACTACTTGGAGAAATCCAGCATTCATTTATTTCACTACTTCATCCTTGATTTTAAGTGCCCACTCCGGCTTCATTCTCCTTAATTTTTGTTTGACCGACTTAATTCCTGGGTTAGTAGGGATGAAATGCTGTACTATGTCGGTGCCAATCCCTGGCATATCCTTATACAACCATGCAAACACCTCTATGTTCTCTCTCAATAATCCTACCAATTTTTCTTGTTCTTGTGGTGACAAAGTTGCCTCAATGTTAATTATCTTAGGCAATTCATCGAATCCTAAATTAACTAATATTAATTCATCCATATTAGGTCGAGCATGTTCCATTTCCCTTCGTTGTTCAAACTCAGGGGGAACATCCTCTCTAGGATCTATATTTACGCCATATATGTCCATTGAAGAAAAAAGAAACAAGCTATAAATGAAAAAAATGAAGAAAATGAATACTTTATTAATCATGAAAAAGAGATGTAACAAGATCTAAACTATCATTCGCCTCCCAAAAGAGGAGGGATGATTTTATTGAAAAAGAAAAACAATATGAGTCCTATTCTACTATCATATAGAAAGAAAGCATAGAAATCCTACATGAGGTAGATGGGATCCGGTTCATGAACATGCTCTTCGATGCAGGCGATTTCTTTGAACATAGACCCTATGGCGACTTCATCGATATGGTCGGCCCAGTCGAACTTTACATGCTCTTCGGCCATGGCTGTAGTTGAGGAGAGAGGTAGTGGAGTGTTAAAGAAGATTTCAGACCCAAGAACCCTAACATTCTGATCTTCAAGGTAAATAGGCTCAGGGAACCCACAATAAGGAAAATCATCACATTCTTTGACAACAGCCCCATTCAGAGTAGGCTGGTAAGGTTTCATAGTCAGGTTAAGGGCCCGTCCCTCTTCTTTGGCCAGCTGTCTTTCCCTTCTTTTCGTTGTCATCTCTTTTCTGTCTGCTTCGGTACTATGGTAGCCCAATCCAAAATGATAGATTGTTGAGGGATACTTGATGGGACTAGGTGTGCCTTGATGACGAAGATCTAAGTCCATTCCCGGAAAGAGACCCAAAACTTTCATGATCTAGCCCACTTGCATATTTCCATATGGACTATGATCTAGCACCATTTTTTCTTTACACCCTGACTCAACTTCTACGCATTGTATATACTCAAAGCCCAACAAGGATATCCCTTCAAACCCTTGTTTGATCTCACAGATGGATACACGGGTATGAGTGATCTCGGAATCTCACTTTAACGTCACCACTAAGCCTTTGTAGGGAAACTTGACTTTCTGATGGAGAGATGAAGATACAACCCCAATTGGGTGGATCCAAGGTCTGCCAAGTAGAAGGTTGAAGCAAGCAGACACATCTAGTACTTGGAAATCAACTTGGAATTCTACAAGCCCAATAACCAGAGGTAAGGTGACCATGCCGATCACTTTCCTTCGAGTGTTATCATACGCTCTCACAATTTGCCCTGACGACTTGAATTTTGATGGTTCGATGCCTAAGGAAGTGGCAGTGCTGAGAGGACACACATTCAAAGCCGACTGATTGCATCATATATGTGCATATTTCTATTGCATTATTCCCACCATTTTGTACATACTTTAGCCATTATATTAGTGAATATATAGTTAGAATGGTTTTTAATGTTTTTGCCGTTTTGTAGGTAAAATGCCATAAAATGGATGTTTTTGCATGTAAAGAGAGAGCTTGGATTCAAGCCTTGGAAGTCTTCAAAAGTCATGGGACTTTTATGACATATTTCTAAGTGTGTCTTGATGCCTCATATCAAATTTCAAAGTTAAATTCCCAATGGTTTGGGAGATATGGGCAAATGAAGTCAAGAAGTGCAAAATGCAACCAATCGGAGTAATTCTAAAAACTGATTTTCTCCATATTGAATCAGACTATGAGACTACCATGGTTGGAAATAAGACTTATCAAGCTTCGCGTGCATATAAAGAACATCCAAATCCGACTCCAGACGAGAAAGATACATGCATTTGAAGTTGTAGCATTTTACCGAGCATATCCTCATTACCTATAGTAGTATAAGCATTATAAGTAATGCTCCATGGCATTTTGGCCCCATCAAATTTCAGCATGCATGCACTACCGATAGTTCCTTTTTGGACTATAGGTAATGCTAGCATGCAGCCAATCTCGCTTTGTCCAAGAATTGCACCACTACCGATAGTTCAATTTCGCATTATCGGCAATGCAAGATACTTAGCCATTAAGCAAGCTACCTGGGGGAATTTTGGTATTTTCACCTCAAAGCTTATAAAAGCTTTTTGAAGACTATCTGGACACTTCCTCTCTTCCTCTCTCACGCCCACTTCTCATCTTCTCTTCACTTTTTAGTTTTAGTTTTAGCTTAGATTTTTATTAGCTTAGATTTTAGTTAGTGATCAGTTTATTTTTTTTGTAATTTCATTTTCTTGTTTTATTTCTTTGTAATAGAACAACTTTGTTTCAATTTTAGTTTATGTAATTTATTTTTATAGTTTTCAATTTCAAGTCAAAGTCTTTAGTTTATTTTCCATTTAATCTGCGTACTTTCAATTCTATGGGTAGCTAAGCTTAAACAGCTGGGATTGATGGGGGATTCTTGACTCACATTCAAGGTAATGATTTTTCACACTAATGCCTAACTTGATAGATTTGGATATTGATGATAACACTGTATTTGTTCAAATCCACAAGGATTGGTTAGCTTTTACCATCTGTAGACAAGGTTTCTTGGCACAGGTGGTTCTTAGCGCTAAAAGCATTCCAAGTGTTTGTTTAAATGTTTAAAAGAGTGGTTATCATTAATATCCTATAATCTTCAAGAGGGATGATTTTTATTGCAAAATCCTCCGCTCAGACCATTCTTCAATGCAATCTGAGCGTGTAAATGTTTGGGTTTCAGTGCTAAATATCCCATCCAGACCATTCTTCAATGTATTTTGATGAGTAAAACAAGTGTGAGAAATTAGAACCAAGGATGTGGGAAAGTTGAACTCTAAATCCTAGTTCTTTATTTTCATTATTTTAATATTCCTTAACTTTCATGTGTTTAGGATAAACAACTTTCAAACCAACCCACATGATTTTTATTTCTTTTTCTCGATTCTGAGCAATCTTCAAAGGAATTTGTAATCATTCTCGACTCCCTATCCCTGTGGATATGACCATGGGTACTCCCATGAATTACTATGCTTGCAAAAGATAGATCCTACGCTTGGGATTGAACAGCACTTTTTTTACGGGCAAGCACCAATCCATTATCTATCAAAACTGTAGGAATTATTTTGCCCATGGTATCTATTGTGACATACAAGGTTTGTAAATGATGGGGTCCCTTCTTCGGAAAGTCTGACTCTGCGAAGGATATCAACTGCCCATACTGAACTAGACTGACCAAACAGACTAAATCCTCGGGTGAAGTGTCGATAGGGATCTGAACATGGTTGAGTAGCCTAAGTACTGTTGTAGACATCCATTTTTAACCATGAGTATGGTCATGAATGGTTGCCTATGTTTATAAATGAAATAGGGTGTCAAAACCCTAAGTTCCCAGTTTTACCCTTGTGGGTAATTAGATAGATGTCATTATCACATGTGTATTTTTAGGTCAGATTGATTCGGTTCTTTTTGCATTAGGTTTTTAGAGAGTCTAGGAACATTCCTACAAATTTTCATGACATTCCGAGCCAGGCTTGATAGAAAATAAGGTCTTTTGTGACTGAAGGGCAGTTTGGTCCTTTAAATCACAAAAGCCCTGAATGACTGTCGATCTTGTCTCGAATGGTCTCGAGGCTTTGGCATAGATATTCAAAGTGTGTTTGATAGCTAAGTTGATCAATGACAAGATCTGTGGAGCCTTCTGGCTCATGATTGGCTCTTGAAGCTCGAAAGGCCCTTTCAAAGCCCAGATTAGGGTTTCAATCGGAAGCGACCGGAATTCGATATCAAAGGCTTCAAAACACTTTCCTAAAACATTTTAAAACTTGTTTCAAGAAGAAGAAATTATTTCGAAAGCAATCGGTTAGCAAATTTCAAAACCTTAATTTGGGCCCGGCAGGCCCTAAACAGCTAATCGGTCAACTTTTCCATAAACCTTTGACCTCGGTCAATGAATTTTCACTTAAAACACTTCTTAAAACATGGAGAATCGAATCACGATTGTTTCGGCGCTTGAATCGTCAAATTTGGACTTAAAACAGGCCCGAAAAGCCGAAAAAGTCGAAATCGGGTCAAAACGGGCTGAGGTAGGTCAACACATACCAAAAATAGCATGGAGGACCGATGGCCGTCCACCTAGGGACGACCAACCATCCATGAGGGATGGCCAACCGTCCTAGGGTGGATGGTTGTCGATCCCCTCAGCCAATAAATGCCAGTTTTGAGTATTTTTTCTGCCCGGGACTCTTCCAAGCCCTGCCATGTGTCCAGTTCGGCCATGGGGACTTTTGGATGAGTATGAACACCTTGGAAGACTGATTTTGAGCCCTTGGATCATTCCTAGGACATTTAAACTCAGCCATTTATCAAATTCAGGCCTCCCTATAAATAGAGGGCCCTGAAATCAATTTCAACACACAGAATAAGCTTTAGAGAGCTAGCTTGGAGAGTAGAGGCTGGAGCAATTGCACAAGCTTCCCCCATAGCACTCTAGCTTAAGTTTTAAAGTTCTTGAGGTCCTTGGATTCCTTGGAGCTTGAGAAGAAGGCTTGGAGCTTGAGGAGAAGGCTCAAAGCAAGGAGGCAGAGAAAGAGGTTAGTATTTTAAAGTTCTTTTGTAGTTTTCTTTTCTTGTTCTTCTTTTTCTTTTATGATCATGCTAGGTTAGGTTTTATTTTCTTAGTATATAGAGTTTAGATCAATGTTAGTATAAGGTTTAGTTCATTATTAGTATGCATAGTTTAGGTTTTTATTAGTATGTATGATAGGCTAGTTTATCTTTCATATGTATATGCATATTTCTCTTCTTCTATTCTTCTTTAATCATATCATATTAGGATTGGTTATTTAGGATGAAGTTCATGCATGTTTAAGTATTTTAGGTTAGTAATCATGTTAGGCTAGTTTATAAATCATATGCTAGTATTTTTAAGATAGATTTGTATTGTTCATATTAGGTTGTTAGTTTATTCAAGTTAAGTATTAGTATTATTCTTATTATGATTTATGTTTTATCATTTGGGATGTTTGATTGATATATAAAAATGTGTTCGAGGAAGCATGTAAAGGTAAGTCCCTTCCCTTGTGATTAAATGTCAAACTTTGATGGTAGTTTAGTATACATATTAGGTTGTATTTAGTACATATTTTCATCACTTTTTATTCATTATTTTAGGGTTTTAAGTATACTTTTTGGTTACTTTCAAATCTGTCCATGGATTTAAAGTGACCTAAAAGTGTATTAATACTCACTTTTTAGGTCAAAATCAACATAGAAACATGCCTAGGTTCACATAGCTAACTTAGATTTGCATTTAGGACATTTTCATGCATTGTTTGCACTCTTGATTATTTATTTTATTTATTTTCTAGAAATTCCAGCATGCATATCATAGTGTTTTAGGTATCTAGACTAACCTAGGATTAGCTAGAAACCCTAGGATTAAGGGGGTCACTTGACCCCACTTAGGACTCTTCTTTGTTGTAAGAATTACAATAAGAATAGAGTTCTACTTTACCTAGGGTTCTACTTCGAGAACAATTCTAAAAGTGATTTTGAAAGAATTCAAAATGGAATGAAATTTCATCTCTCATAACAAGTGTTTTGATCCAACTCAAACTCTCGAAGCTAGAGTCCAAGATAAGATAGAATATCTACGATTATGTGGTTTGTTACAATAGGAGAGTCCTATGTAATCGAACTACGTGGACTTTGATCTTTGTCAAGCAATTGATAAGGTACGTAGGCAGTCAATAGGGCGCAAGTCCAATCTTAGGTTGACTTCTAGTCTCCTAAGATCCTTAGGATTGTGTATACTTTTGTACTATATATTATTATTATATATTAATACTCATATTTTGTGATTGATTAGATATACTAGGATTATTTTGAAAAGATTTTGATAAAGCCCAAACTTAATTAGGAGACCTTTAATTAGGGCGAGGTGGGTGCCTACAAGGAGTTCCTTGGAACCTTCCCACTTCGTAACCTAGCCCCCGAATCCAACTTTGATTCAAAAGACCATGCTTTTCCAAAATATGGGGTCAATGTTTTATTGAAAATAAAACTCTTTTTTTTTTGTGGTTTCCTTGTTCCCTAAAAATAAGATGGCGACTCTTAGTTTTTACAAACTCTTATCCTTTTTTCAAAAACCTTATCTTGAGTGGATAATAGAGAAGGATAAATGTGGATAATAGAGAAGGATAAATCGAGACGGATAAACATCATCCACATTCCACTCAAGATAAACACCCCCAATAGTGAACGAGAGGGCCTCCCGATTCAGGTTGGCTGGTTCACAGACTGGCGACTCCACTGGGGATGTCGAGGGCTAAACTCCAATTAATTATTTTTGGGCTTTTCAATTTCTTAATTAATAAAATCAATCACTTGCATTTGTATGACTGTGTGACTTTAATTCCTGCATTGTGTGCGCATTGACTCTGCATGATTAGGACGTTGTATGCTATAGCCAACGATGAGCCTAGCCCTGGGCCCGGTTTCTTTGACTCTCGGGTTCCATGTATGCGAAAGCCATCACCCTTCTTGCCAAGTACCCTCGGGTATATCAAACGGACCAATTACGTACTGTTGGACCCACGCGGCATTCCTGATGTCACATGTGGTTAGGTATATCGATTGGACCGAGCGAGTAAGGGACACTCAGCCTACCCTTTGCATTAGTCCATATAGACTGTCTCTGTAGGACACATACCCTACGTCACTTTTGAGCACATTTTTATAACGTTATGCAGCCGGATTTACCCCCCGGTTTTGTCTGAGCCTTGATTGTGAAATGTGTAGAACCATTAGGACCTGGGTTTGTAGGTCTAGACCTTATGAAATGCCCTAAACTCTTAAGGGAAGTGTCCCTAAAGGGTTAAGGTACTTGATGAGGGCTTAGTACCCTACATATCCTTGGACTTAGGCCCGTGGTAGCGTTATGTTGCCCAAATAGTGGTATTGATTTATGAGTCTTAGGAGAAGACGTGAGACGTGAGACGTGAGATATGAGACTGGGCTTTAGGCCCATGTCCTTTGGTTACAAGAGCTAGATCCGCTGTGAGTTTAGGATGTGGGATTTAGGCCCATGTCAGTTGGATAGAAGATATAAGCCTGTGGTAAGATTGAGATGTAAGCTGTGAGCTGTGAAAATGAGATTCGTACTCAGGCCTTAAGCCCATTTTTCATAAGATAGAATGTGAAGGTTGATTTGTAGGCTTTAGGCCTATATTCTTGTAAGCATGTGAGATTATCCTTATTCATCCCTTTTTCACACTGGAAGCTCTTAGTTGATTCAAATCTTTTCTCCTTCCAAGCATTCTGGCTTGGCATCGTGATTCTAGCGGTCGGTTGTTTAAAGGTCTACCTATCGATTCAAATATGTTTAGCAACAAAGATCATACCCCTATTGCCATTGGAACTAATGGAAAGACGACTGATAAGAAGATCGAGGCACTCTTAAAAGTGGTTCAAGAGTTAGTTCACCAGAAAGAAGAAGAGGATAAGGTGCGAGCCCGTACTAATCCCTTATTTTAGAACGTTGATGAAGAGGAATGTTTTCTTAGACCGAAGATAGTTGTTGAGCCCACTAGGCCTAGTGCAGAATTTGTTCAGCCTGTTGATCTGGAAAAAGAGTCCAAGCCCAAGACCCCTGCTTTCTTTTCCACTGAGCCTATAATGTTGAGTAGCAAGGTCGAAGCCCTGGAAAAAACCTTGAAAAAACCTTGAAAGGTATTAGGAAGTCGGATGATCTAGTGGACATGTCGTCGCTATCTCTGTTTCCTAAAGCCCGTATGCCCACTCATTTCAGAATGCCCGAGTTAGAGAAGTTTGATAGAATAGGTTGTCCTAAGACCCATCTGAAGATGTACGTAAGAGCCATGCACCCACAGGGGCCGATGATGATCTGCTAGCCCAAATGTTCCACGAGACACTGGTTGGATCCGCTCTGAAGTGGTTTCTGTCATTAGATGAATCTAGAATGAAGACCTGGGAGAATGTATGCACTGAGTTCAGCAATCATTACCGTTATAATACAGAAGTTGATATCACAATGAGGGACTTGGAGACTACAAAACAGGAATCGAGAGAAACTTTCTCTGCTTTCCTCACCCGCTGGAGAGCCAAGGCTTCTAAAATGGCTAACCGCCCCAAGGAAGAAGAACAAATCCGCATGATAGTGAAGAACTTGCTCCTAGTGTATCACAAGCACATATCTTTCCAATATCTCCCAAATTTCCGAGCTCTAGTCGCTGCTGGTACCCAAGTGGAGGACGCTCTAGCTGATGGAGCTCTCCGAACTGATGAACCCTACAAAAACCGCCAGCCTGTCCTCAATAGGAAGACTACCGAAGTCAATGCCATATCTCAGCCTACTCCATTTACCCAACCCTTTTCCTTAGGAAATAAACCATCCAGAAAATTCACCGAGCTCTATATGCCATTGGAAAAAGTCTTCGAGAAGTTAAAAGCTCGAGGCTTGCTCCAACCTCTGGAACCCAGACCTACACCCAACCCATTACCCAAGAATTTCAATGAGAATGAGTACTGCCATTTCTATCAATCCAAAGGCCATGTTACCAACCGTTGCTTTCGTCTCCGCCATGAAATCCAAGACCTCATAGACAACAAAACCATTTCTCCACATTCTCAACCCAATGTTACCCAAAATCCACTTCTTACACATGCAATCCCACCACCAGCCACTATCAATGTTATCCACGCCGACCCTTATGTCCATTGTGAGCCTATCTGCCCTCACCCTTCATTCCCTACTTCCATAACTGAAATGTTTCATCACTGTCAAGCCCGTGGGATCATCACCCCATACAAGTCAAGGTCCAAAAAACTTTACTGCCAATACCATGACACGGAATCATGTGATACATTGCGGAATATAGTACAAGGGTTCATTGATCAAGGTCTGATTGAAATCCCTTAACCATTCACCAGCCCAAGGGGGCTTTATCGTTCATGGAGACAGTTTGAAAAAGATACATTCCCGAATTTTAGTTCGAATGGGCTTCCTGAGCCTCGCAAAGTGGATCAGTCGCCAAAGAATGGTACTAGTCAGTGGGCTCTCAAAGAAAGGTTTGAAGCTAGAGATTTTTGTGTGGATTTATTGACAGAAAGAAATGGGAGGTTTAGTTTCTACGTTCTCTGCCCTGAAAAGTCTTGTGAAGTTGAGATGACAAAGATTGTACCCATTAGATCTAATGCTAGAACCAAGAAAGCCTTTTCTAAGACTGGGACTAGCCAATGGGAATTGCAAAAAAGATATGAGGCCGGAGATCCCAAAGTAGGCCTGTTAAGGGAACCTAGTGGGAAGTTCGACTTCTATGTCCTTTACCCTAAGATGGAGAAGCCCACATTTGAAAAATCCACCTTTGAAAAACCCATTGCTCCTTCTGGTTGGGGTAATGACCTTGACTCACTTAAAGAAGACATTCCTGTGGCCCAGGTTGAACCCAAAGATCCAAACCTCATCTGTTTTGAGAAAGCTAGCCAGAGTATCCTCAAGAAGTATTTCACAACCAAAGTCATCCATATGAATGGGAACACCCATCACCGAACCGTCTATCCAAGGCAACCATGGGTCACCCAGTATTTCAGATCAAGTTTGAATTCTGCCGAGTCTACCATGGATGATGGGTCAGAGAATGAGATTGATATCATAGAGTGGGAAGATTTGATGAACACACCCGAGGAGATAGCAGATATTTGGGCCAGTGATGAGGAAGATGTTAACCATGTCACTAGAGGAGGTCGTCATTTCAAACCCGCCAACTTGGAATCCGACAATCCTTTGGGAGAGTTAGAAAGATCTCAACGCACTGAAGTTCAAGAAGAAGAGGAAGAGATACTGAAACAGCTCAAGTGTACTCGAGCCAACATCACCATCTGGGGACTTTTAATGGCTTCTCAAAAGCACAGGCAGACAGTACTCAGGCTACTCAACCAAGTTCAGATTCCCATCGATACTTCACCCGAGGGTTTAGTCAGTCTGGTCAGTCCAGTTCAGCATGGGCAGTCAATATCCTTCACAGAGTCAGACCTTCCGAAGAAAGGACCTCATCATTTGCAAGCTTTGTATGTCACGGTGGATACTATGGGCAAGAGAATTCCTACAATATTGATAGATAATGGATGTCCTCTCAGCACCGCCACTTCCTTGGGCATCGAACTGTCAGAATTCAAACCATCAGGGCAAACCGTGAGAGCATACGAAAACACTCGAAGAGAAGTAGTTGGGATGGTAACTTTATCTCTAGCTATTGGGCCTGTAGAATTCCAAGTCGATTTCCAAGTACTAGACGTGCCTGCCTGTTTCAATCTTCTACTTGATAGGCCTTGGATCCATCCAATAGGGGCTGTGCCTTCTTCCCTCCATCAAAAGGTTAAGTTCCCCTACAAAGGCTCGGTGGTGACATTGAAGGGAGATTCTGAGATCACTCCTACCCGTGTACCTATCTGTGAGATTAAGCCAGAGATCGAAGAAGTACCATTGACAGGCTTTGAATACATACAGTGTGTAGAAGTTGAATCTGGATGTAAAGAGAAGATGGTGCTAGACTACAGTCCATATGGGAATATGCAAGTAGGCCAGATCATAAAAAATATGGGCTTCTTTCCAGGAATGGGCTTAGGTCGTCGTCATCAAGGCACGCCTAATTCTATTGAGTATCCCTCAGCAATTTATCCATTTGGGTTAGGCTATCAAAGTACCAAAGTTGACAGAAAAGAGATGGCACAGAAAAGAAGAGAAAGACAATTGGCCAAAGAAGAGGGACGAGTCCCTAACCTCACTCTGAAACCTTACCGGCCCACTTTGAATGGGGCTTTTGTCAAAGAAGGGGATGATTTCCCTTATTGTGAGTTCCCTGAGCCCATTTACCTCGAAGATCAAAAAGCTAGGGTTCCTAGGTTTGAAATCTTCTTTAACACACCATTACATCTCTCTCCAACTACCATTACAGCCAAAGAGCGTACAGAGTTTGACTGGATCGACCATATCGATGAAGTCGCCATAGGGGCTATGTTCAAAGAGATCGCCTGCATCGAAGAGCATGTTCACAAACCCGATCCTATCCACCTCATTGAAGATACCATCAGTCCATTGACCAACTGGAGCCTTGAGTACGAGCCTCGAGTTGAAGAATCAGTTGCGGAAGATTCACTCCCATCAGATGATAGCTTGTAGGATTTCTATACTTTCTTTCTATAAGATTTTAGAATAGGACTCTTGTTTTTCCATTTTCAATAAAATCATCCCTTCTCTGTTAGGAGGCGAATAATAGCTTAGTTTTGTTATCCCACTTTCTTCACGATTAATAAAGTATTCATTTTTCTTCGTTCTTTGCATTTGCAGCTTATCCCTTCTGTCTTCTATGGGTTTATATGGCATGAACATAGATCCTAGAGAGGATGTTCCCCCTGAGTTTGAACAACGAAGGGTAATGGAACATGCTCGACCTAATGTGGATGAATTAATATCAATTAATTTAGGATCCGATGAATCGCCTAAGATAATTAAAATTGGGGCAACTCTGTCACCACAAGAACAGGAAAAATTGGTAGGATTGTTGAGAGAAAACATAAAAGTATTTGCATGGTCGTACAAAGATATGCTAGGGATTGACACCGACATAGTACAACACTTTATCCCTACTAATCCAAGGGTCAAGCCGGTGAAACAAAAGTTGAGGAGAATGAAGTCAGAGTGGGCACTAAAGATTAAAGATGAAGTAGTGAAACAGATGAACGCTGGATTTCTCCATGTTGTAGAGTACCCCGAGTGGCTAGCTAACATTGTGCCGGTACCTAAGAAGGATAGGAAGGTTAGAATGTGCGTAGACTTCCGAGATTTGAACAAGGCATGCCCTAAAGAAGATTTTCCGTTGCCACACATAGATATTTTGGTAGATAGTACCGCCGGCCATGCTCTGTTATCCTTCATGGACGGGTTCTCAGGTTATAACCAGATAAAAATGACCCCTATAGATATGGAGAAAACCTCTTTCATTACTCAATGGGGGACTTTCTGTTATCGAGTTATGCCCTTTGGCCTAAAGAACGCTAGTTCTACCTATCAGAGAATGGCAACCACCTTATTGCATGATATGATTCATAAGGAAGTGGAGGTGTATGTGGATGATGTGATCATGAAGTCTAAGGATTGAGAAAGTCATTTTGAAGCTCTAGGCAAGTTCCTTCAAAGAATTAAGCAATATAACCTGAGATTGAATCCTCAAAAGTGCGCCTTTGGAGTAACTGTGGGAAAGTTGTTGGGATTTATGATCACTCAGAAAGGAATAGAGGTCGACCCGGGAAAGATTAAAGCCATCACGGAGATGCAGCCGCCAAAGACAGAAAAGGAGATTCGAGGATTCTTAGGCAAAGTTCAGTTTATCAGTCGATTCATAGCACAGCTGACCATGATTTGTGAGTCTATCTTTAAGCTTCTTAAGAAGGATGTGCCCACGAAGTGGAATGACGCGTGCCAAGAGGCCTTTGAAACCATCAAGAGGTACTTGAGCAATCCACCAATATTAGTTCCCCCGCGGCAAGGTGAACCTTTGCTACTTTATCTAGCACTCACTGAAACTGCGATGGGAGCTATGTTAGCTCAGTATCTCCCAGAATCTAGAAAGGAGAATGCGGTGTATTATTTGAGCAAGAAGATGACTGACTATGAGGTTAAATACGACGCGTTAGAGAAAACATGTGTGGCATTGGTATAGGTTACCCAAAAGCTCCGCCATTACATGCTGTCTTTTCAAGTGCAACTCATTAGTCGCATGGACCCCCTGAAGTACTTATTGGAGAAGCCAGTGTTATCCTATAAGACAGCCCGTTGGTTATTGCTATTATCAGAGTTCGACATTCAATATGTGGTGCAGAAATCAGTGAAAGGGAGAACAGTGGCAGAGTTTCTAACAGAACATCCGCCGTCAGTAGAAAGACCGTCTGAGTACCAGTTTCCCGACGAAGAGATTCTAGAAGTAAGTAAAGAGCCTTGGAAAGTTTTCTTCGATGGGGCTTATAATAAGAGAGGATGTGGAATAGGCGTGTTGTTAGTCACACTGGAGAATAACTTGATACCATTATCTGTCAGGTTATCCTTTGATGCTACTAATAATATAGCCGAATATGAAGCCTGTATCCTAGCATTGGAAGCTGCCTTGGAATTGGGTGTGAAAGAATTAAAGTATATGGGGATTCTGCCTTGATCATATGTCAGACTAGAGGAGAGTGGAAGACTTGGGATAAGAAGTTGTTACCCTACCATGAGTACTTAGAGACTTTGGTGAAGAATTCTATCGAATTGACTTCTTTTATCTGTCTAGGTTAAAGAATAAGTTTGCGGATGCCTTAGCTACTCTAGCATCCATGGTAGATATCCCTAAAGATGAAGGTGTAACTCCTCTTATTATTGAGTCCCAAGAAGAACCGGCCTACTGTTGTATTATCCAAGAAAGAGAGCCGAATGATGGAAAGCCGTGGTACTATGACATCCAACAGTTTGTAGAAAAATGGGAATATCCGAAAGAGGGGTCATCTGTAGACAAAAAGACTATAAGAAGGTTAGCCAGTCAATATATTATGTGTGGGGGAAGCTGTACCGGAGATCACATGATGGAGTGCATCTGTTGTGCATCAATGAACAGAAGCTGAAAGAATAGTGTTGGAAGTGAATGAAGGGGCTGGGGCTCCACATATGAATGGATACATGCTAGCCAAGAAGATAGTGAGACTAGGGTATTATTGGTCAACTATGGAAAGGGATTGCCATTTACATGTCAAGAAGTGTCACAAATGTCAAGTGTTTGCAAGTGGAAAACATCAACCCTCGATGCCAGTCACTACCATGTCTTCTCCATGGCCGTTTGTAACATGGGGCATTGACATCATTGGCAAGGTAACCCCCGCAGCCTCAAACGGACACGAGTACATATTGGTCGCCATAGATTACTTCACTAAGTGGGTAGAAGCTGCATCCTACAAGACATTGAATGCCAAGCAAGTAGCAAGGTTCATACAGAATAATATCATCTATCAGTATGGAGTGCCCCACGAGTTCATCTCTGACAATGGACAGCATTTTCGAAAAGAAACCGAAGCACTTTTACAAAAGTATAGTATCAAGCATCACCGCTCATCTCCCTATAGACCACAGACGAATGGGGCTGTCGAGGCAGCAAATAAGAATCTCAAGTCGATCTTGAAAAAGACCACCGAGACTTACAATGACTGGCATGAGAAATTACCACTAGCACTGTGGGGATATCGTACTTCCATTAGATCATCGAACAGGGCTACACCTTTTTCACTCGTATATGGAATGGAAGCGGTATTGCCTATAGAGTTAGAAGTCCCGTCGTTAAGAATTGCCATGGAAAGTCAACTGGCGGAGGTAGAATGGGTAAGGAACCGGTATGAAGAGTTAACTCTACTAGATGAAATGCGATTGAGGGCACTGTACCACATTCAGGGGTATCAAAGAAGAATAACCAAGGCGTTTGGCAAAAAAGTGAAGCACAGAGGTTTGAAGAAAGGGGATTTAGTACCAAATGAGATCCGAGCACCGATCCACGACCCGCGAGGAAAGTTCAAGCCCACATGGGTAGGCCCTTACATCATTAGAGAAATACTGTCAGGCAGAGCCGTGAAGATTGTAGATATTGACGGGAATGAATTCTCTCAACCTACCAATTTGGATCAATTGAAGAAGTACCACATATAAAAAATAATAATAATAATAATAATAAAAAGAGCCCGCTAGGTAGAAAACCTGAAAGGGCTGCCTAGGCAAAAGTTAGGGTATTCAAATAAAAAAATAATATAAAAAAAAATCAAGCTCGCTAAGTAGAAAACCTGAAAAGGCTGCTTAGGCAAAAGTTAGAGCAAATAAATAAAAAAGAAGTGGACTTCTTCAATTTGATTCATGAACTAGGAAGACTTGACTCCCCAAATATCACAAAGAGATAGAGAAAAATGACAAAGCATTACATCAAGGACGGGGATACGTAGGCAGCCCATAAAGTTACTTTGGGTGCGGTCTATTTCTTGTAAAAACACCAAGAGTTTGGTTCATTTGTAATTATTAAGGGATATTTGTCGAGATTTTAATAAAATTAATATTTATTCATCCATAAAGGGTAAAAACCTTTTGAAAGATTTATTACATGCCATATGTGTCCATAATTCCTATTTTCTTCAAATCCTACATTGCTAAAAAAAAATAAAAAATATAATCCTTAATCTACTCTAAGTCCTTCTCGCTCTGCGGGCTTGGGCTTCATTCTCTTTTCCCCTACTTCTCTTAGTTGTCCTAACTCGTGACACATTTGGTGGAAGTGACGAACCTGCTGATTGAGCTGTAACTCGGGAATCGTAAACGAGGCTTTGAACCTTATCCTTCATAGCCTGTACCTTTGAACCCAAATCTTGTTTAAGCCAAGCCCGGTACTCCCCATCAAGCCTAAAAGGCCTATTGCAATCCCCTACCTGATGAACATAAGCCTGAAGCCCATTTCTTCACAGCCCAAGATACCAAAGAAGGAGTAGCTGCCTCTACCCCATGAACATGCCCTTTGATAGGGAGTTTGTTTGAGCACAGCCCATCTGGCGAAGCACACGAGAAGCCCAGTAAAATGATGTATGCTTTAGGCCCATAAGCTTCACCTGACAACATCCCGAAGTATGTAGTACATACTCCTCACCACAGTCCCATATAGCCACATGCCACTGAATATCTCTCCAAGCCAGAGAAGAGAAGAAGATAATCATGTCCTGAATTGAGCGACGCTCAAGAAACAAAAGCTTACGCAAACAATAGGTATGGGACAAGTGTTTAGGCCCATCGAGAGGAGTGATCAGCCTGAGTCTCTCAACCAACCACATCAAAAGAAGAATGGGGCTACCCCTAATGCAAGAAGCAGAGTTGGAGTGGTAGTGGTCAAGCCCATTTAGAGTTTCAGCTAGCACTAGAGGGATGATGTTATGAGACTTCGACAATCGCAGAATGAGTTCACATATTTCAATGGGTATGAGAATGGTTCCGTTTGAAACAAGGAAATAACCCACTATGCATAAGGCGAGTGCGTACTGGGTAGGCCTATGAAGAGCTAGTGGTTTTCCCCCTTCCCTCAAGAAAAATGAAGCTAGTTTGAGAAGATCAATGGAGTTTTCATGGATATATGAAGAAGCTTCCATAGGCGAGAGATCAAAGAGAGAAGAAAATGTTTGGAAGTAACCTCGACGGATGATAGGAAAAATGAAGGGACCATTAACAGAGACATTCATCAAGGCACAAAACTCTTCAAATAAAGGACATACCTCTTCACAGTTGAAGCGAAACACATGAAGATCAGAGTCCTAGAAGTGGATCACGGAGTTGAGAAGTTTGTCTTCAAGCTTCACATGACAAAGAAAGAACCACGAAGTCAGGCCGAATCGTGCGAACACCCTCTTATCTTCTGCCCTCATTCTTGCTACGAATAGGTTGATAATCAACTTAAGAGCTTCCATTGTGTTTAGTGTGATGAAAATGAGCATAAAGGTGTGTTTTTATAGCTTTTTGGCAAAGAAATCAAGTTAGAAACCAAATAGAACACTCAAAAAGTTAAAAAATGTCAAAATAATCAAAAAATGGGAACCAGGGTCGATGACCATCCCCCAAAGGACGGCCAACCCTCCCCTAGGGACGGCCAACCGTCCATGGAGGGATGGTCATCCATCCCTGATCTTAATTTTTGCCTAATTTTGACTTTTTTGAGACTTTTTGACGCCCGGTTTAACTTTTCGCTCAAGTTTTGTCAGTTTTGACCTATTTTAGGATTAAAATTGAACCAAAAAAGTAATTGAAACATATTTGTATTCTCATTAGGATCAAATTACATGCCAATCAGGGTTTTTAGTGCATACATAGAGAAAAAGTTATATAGAAAACCCTAAGCAGGCCTCCTATAGGCCTAATAGTACAAAATCATCTCCGCCGGAATGATTTCCTCGTTCCCCGTGAACCCGATGCCTCGTGATCCTCTCTCAATCCATGCCGCTCCTGTGAAGACGAAGCTTAGGTAAGATTGGTAAAGAATGAGATCATTAGTGATTGAAAGAGTAGAGAGAGAATTACCTGTGCAGCTATGTTCGCATTATGTACATCAAGATTCATACTTTGAAGTTCCCTAGTCAATGATGCACTGTACGCCAACCACTCCTCAGTGTATGATACAGGCATCTGAAAAGTCGAAAGATTCAAAATGTTAGGAGAGAGAGAACTACATATGACGAAGGGTGAAAGTATGATGATTACTGAGGTATAATCTTATTTTGACTCATTTTCTTTCAAGATTTGATTTAGGAAAATGCATTTGATTGAGATTGAATGATATTTGATGAATTGATAAGAAATAAAGAGGATTTGGTGCATACCAAAGCGAGAATTGAGCAATTGTGAATAGGAAAGTTCAAATGAAATGATGAATTTTTGGTTGAAAACCATGGGATTTAGAAATGAATGAATGAAAAGATTGTGTAAATAAGTTTGTAATCATGAAATGGTTATGAATGCATTTGATTTGATAAGCTTGCGAAACCCTTGAAGGGAATTATAGAGGTGAGTGAACCCATAAAGGGAAAGGCCTTGAAGGGAATTATAGAGGTGAGTGAACCCATAAAGGGAAAGGCTAATGAGAAAAGCCCATTTTCGAGGCCCAAAACCTTGAAACCATGAAGTATTGATGAAGTATACATGAAATGTATGCGAATGATATTAAGGTATGATATTATGATGATTGGAAATGCAATTTCCAAAAGGATTGAAAATCCTTAAGTCGATTAGAAATGAAATTTCTAGTAATGAGTCGAAGACTCCCAATTATTATGATGATTGGAAATGCAATTTCCAAAAGAATTGAAAATCCTTAAGTTGATTAGAAATGAAATTTCTAGTAATGAGTCGAAGACTCCCAATTTTTATGATAATTGGAAATGCAATTTCAAGTAATGAGTCGAAGACTCTCAAAATTTTATGATAATTGGAAATGAAATTTCCAAAAGGATTGAAAATCCTTGAGATAACTAGAAGTGAGACTTCCAGGAAGAGAGAAATTGAAGCGAAGCTTTCAAAATAATTTTGATAATTGGTTTGATTATCCC
>JAESVK010000909.1:494127-507897 GCA_017140935.1 Hamamelis virginiana | reverse complement strand
AAATTACATAAATACCCCTTTACATAATAAGCCTAATAATCTCAACAGTAAGGACATCCTTACCTATCTTATCATCAACCCATTTTCACTAGGATAGGTATTCTGAAAAATTGACAGTTGGATTAAATAATCTTCTTATATATGTCATGTCTGCCAAAAATTACAGTGATCCAACCGTCGGTTTTCAAAATACAAACCGTTAAATAATTGCTACAATATCTAACAGTAAATACTGTTAGAGTGTTTCACAAACTGTATTTTGAAAACCGATTGTCGGAACACTGTAATTTCTTATAAATATGACATGCATAAGAATATTGTCTAATCCAACGATCGGTTTTTCAAAATACCATTGGCTGTGTGAAAAGATGGTGAGTGGTCCTTATTTTAACTTAAGGACCGGTCCTTAATGGATCATTTTTGCTAGTCAGCCTATGCTTATATGAGTTTATATTAGCATGAAGCGCATAGATAATTTGTAATGCATATTTTGAAAAACTAATCATTGGATTAGATACTATACTTGTGCATATCATGTCTACCAAAAATCACAGTGATCCAACAATCGGCTTATAAAAAATGTCATTGATTGAGAAAAATTGTGACAGTTTTCAGTGATCACAGTTTTTCATAGTTATATTTTGAAATTCTGACATTGGATCACCTTGATTTCTAGCATGTAAGACATCCATATGGACTGTATTTAATCCAACGATCAGTTTTTCAAAATATGCATCCCATAATTATCTATGAGCTTCATGCTTACATAACATATGCAAGCATATGCTGAGTAGATGGGTCATTAAATATGGAGAGTACAAGGAAACATGGGAAACTCAGCAAGCCAGCAGTAATATTCCTAAAAATCTTTCGTATAAATGTTCCGTTAGCTTATCAAAAATAAAAATTCTAAAGATTTGATAAAATTCAAAATTGAAAAACTGATATTTGGTTCAAAAAAATTTCTCACGCTCGCAAATAACTTTCTGAAAAAAGAATAGAACTAAAGCATTTCAATGGACTCTGCAGCAAAAAAAAAAAAAAAAAAGGAACATGTAAAATGCATAATCCTTAATGTAGTTTAGTCAACACTTGCAGTTCATGTAAACGGAATTTCTATTCTAGCATTATATACACTATTCTCCACTCTTCTATGGGTAATTGAACACAGAAAGCACCATTCACAATCTTCAACAACCAGAAAATGGAAAAAGAAACCTGCAATACTGAAAATAATATTAAGGATAAACAGCTCCAAAAATCATATATTTTAAAAATGAAACCGAATGATCACTTGATTGATAACAATAAATACTGATTACAACAACAGCAGAAATGAAATCCCGCTAACCTTATTTTCCTCACAAGCCAAGCCCATCTTGTCAACTCTGCCATAGTGGAACCACATTAGAAATTTTTTTTTTTATGACAGGAATACAAGCAATGTGACTGCATCTTCTTGCAAGAAGCGATCTCTATATATACAAACTGAAACTGCAGCACCTGAACAGAGAGTAGGAATTTTCCATGGGATATTTAAAGTGGCAGATCAACGGCCTGTGGTAGAGAATTTGCAGAGTCTGCTCTTCCATTAAACTTGGATTTATCCTTAATAGGCTTCTGTGCGCTAGGTGTCCTTTTGACAGCATTTCCACTGGGCCGCCTGGCTGTTTGAGCCCCAACACCTGTTCCTGGATAAAACAGAGGTAAATAAATTAACAACAGAAATAAAGCACAGAAAAAATGCTGGTTTTATCAGAAGCCCGCATGTTTATATAGATGATTGTGTCATGGACATCTGTACGAACAGGATTGACTACAACTTTAGCTCAATGATTATACCTGTTTAAACAATTTTAAAAAAAATAAATGAAAATCAGAAGAATGGACATTAATATCCATCTTTTCAAAAAAATTAAATCATTAAAGAAACTTTTCTGGATCATGCATTCTGTCCCCAAACATTCAACAAGTTTGAATTGGAGACATAATTGAGTAATGGGACTAAGAGAAACCTAATTCTGACCAATAATTGAGCCAAGACAGAACAGAATGCCCCCCCTTCAGGTGTAGACAGAATTCCTTGCAGAATAGATCAGCAGTGTGAGAATGGCCCCCACACATTTTAACTGAGAGAGAGAGAGAGAGAGAGAGAGAGAGAGACCACACAAACTCACCGCTATTAGGCAGAGACAACCGCTTCTTAGACTGTTTATCCTGTAGTGTGGACCTCTCTTTTGGATTACTGTGGGATCTTGTCCCAATAACAGGTCTTAAGTCAACTTCTTCAATCAGATCATCAAGGAATGGCTTAGACTTTGGCTTGGCAGACAGTATGTTGGATGGCTCTAGCACGCTTGCTGACTTGCTGGGTGAAGAACTACAGCCATCGGAATGAGATGGACCCGTTTTCTGGCTTGAGACATTTGAGTGAAGGTTTGAAGTAATGGGCTTCTTGCTAGCAGATTTTAACTGGGTCCTGGTGCCATTCTTTCCTTCGGCTGATCCGTTCTCATGGATCATTACTCCATCTCTGAGATTAATGTCAAGAAAGCGATTCTCCCATGGACGAACAGCCATCCATCTCTCCAACCAATTCCAGCCCCAGTTGCTTTTATCTGGTTCAAACCCTGAGGGCACAGCCTGCTGCCTTGATCCAGCCTGCCACTGCAGGAATAGAAATAGGTCTTATATGTAAGCCTGTGGGGGAAAGAAACACCTCGAAGAGAAGAATCAGGGATACATCATAAGCAGGCCATTGAGAAACTGATAAGGAAACCAATGTTTAAAACGTAACAATCAGTGATAGAGTATTAGCAACAAAGAGACTGTTTGGATCTCAGTAAACTTGGAAGGAAAGAAAAGGGAAACACTTGAAAATGCTTTAGAATGGAATCCATTTTTAAGTAATTTCCAGCTTTTTCCTTTCCTTTCAAAGCATAAGAGAATGAAGAATTCATTAAACTTCTAACGTTGTATGTGTTCAATGCTCTAGAAAATCATGGATGCTTATAATAAGCATGTAGGTGCACAAGTATCAAAAAAGAAAATGAAGTAAACCTATGATTTGCCTCTTTTCTTACATGGAAATATTAGTTTCATTCATACAACCGGATTTGAGTAAAAAATCAATTGTATCTCACTGAAAAAATATATATTTACAGCAATCAAAGAATTCTAATCTAACCATATGAGTCTTCCAATGCGTTTATTGTAACAGGTGTCTTAAAACCAAGACTGCCCACAGGTCGAACTGGAAAAACTGCCACAGAGCAAGGTTTTCCAGTTTCCAGAACACTTGTTAATGAGCAAACCAAGTTACATGCAAAATACTGTATATATATATAAAATATAAAATATAAAATAAAAAATAAAAAAATTTAAAAAATGTCCAAGTGACTCCTAAAGAAAGAAAGAGAACATAGAAATCACCCACCCAAAAACTGCACTACCTTACTTATGTTGTGGCCAAGCCCTAATGATGATAAATCATACCCATAAGACTAGGAGTTACACTACCACAAACTTTCATCCAAAATTTGAAATTTTGAACACAAGCACCCTTACCACTATGTTTCATTCAAGGTATTCAAATGCTCCAACATTTAAAGATCTTTTTACCCATTATGGATAATTCAACTTTTGGAACCGTAAAAGTAAAATGCAGTTTAATGTCAGGCCACTTAGTATATCAAACTTTGGACTACATTTTCCTAAATTGAGTATAACTTTAAAAAAAAAAAAAAAAAAAATCACATCTGAAAGTGCACATTTGTCCAAAATTCAAAATTTTTTAAGGTTATTTTAAAAATTTAAAATTTTAAAAAAAAAAAAAAAAAAAAAATTTAATATGTTCATTACTAGGGTTTGACTAATACATAAATTAGCCAACACAGTTCTGAATAGACTAATTTTTTTTAGGTAAGTTGAATTTCTGAATCAGTAATATAAAGTTGTTCAAATAATAATGCACGATGGGTATGACATTGGTACCAGCAATTATCATACTTTATTTTCAGATGGTCCAATTCCTTCCGTAAAATGTTTGTCATAACACTAACCAAAACTCTATCCAAAAATTTTCATTCACTACTAAGTTACATTTGTTTATATGTTTTTATTATTTCCTTTCAACATTTCTGAAGTTTTACTGAAATTCTACAAAAATTTTACAACATTTTTGCTGTTTTCACAACAAATTGATCCAGGACATGATCCCAATCCCACCCATGACCGCCATTCTAAATCCAGATTCTCATCCATATTACCTAAGAGTGTTCTGTTTGAACCTCCATAGATAATTCAGTCATTGATCCAAAAATGAATACCATAAGGAAAGAAGCAAATGACTAAGAAGCCTCAAAGAACCTGTTTTGAGGGGTGCCTATCAAAACAGGAATAATATTCTAGTCATGCAACTTAGTTTCTCAGTCACTTTTTTTTTTTTCCAATTAAATTCCGTTTTCTGGAGGAGTAATAATCTGGTCATTCAAGTTACTTCATATTCATTAAAATAGAAGCTGCTATTACATATTCCGGTCAAGTGGATGATCATAATTTACCTGATGAGCCAGAGCGTATGCCATGGCTCTCTCTCGCTTAGCTGCGGCCTCCTGCCTCTTTAGCAACTTGGCTTGAATATCTTCTACAGACCCTACACTGTCACACCACCCTTCCTGTACCAGATGCAGAAGCAATGACAATTAACAAGTGTTCAAAAGCCCAACACAGTCTGAGCTGTAAAACAAGGAGTAAATAAGCATAAGTACTATTTAATTTTCATTTACATTATGAATTAATGATATACACAGTTATTTTTATTTTTTTGATAAACAACAAATTTATTATAAAAGAAGAAAGATACAAAAAGACAAGAAGCTTTCAGCAAAAAACAAAAGTCAAAGCCAGCATCCAAAATGAAAACTTTAGGAGGGTAGAAATATCCTAGGAGAGTTGCTAATGAGAGAGGGCTCCTCTTTTTGCAAAGAAATCCACTTCCCCATTAGCTGATACTGCACCAAAAAGAAAAAAGGAACAGAAAAAACCTCATATACACCTAGCTAAATAAAAAATCTCTCTTAGACAATGTGTACACTGCCTGCTATCTTCCCCCTCATTCTTAGCCCACGAAATAACAATAGAAGAAATACCTTCCCCAAAACTGTCTCTAAAATCTTGACCTTTAAGGCCTTAACATACCTGAGGCCAACTAAAAGAGCAAGAATCCTCATGATGTGCACACTTATTTTAATTTTATATTAGTAGCATTTCAAAACCCTCTTCCCATTATTACAGAGGATACCAACCTAAAATATGCTACTTGAACCCAAATGCAATTGTTCATGCAACAAAAAGTCTAGTGATGTTAAACTAATGCAATCTACATAATTTCTATTAAAATCAATAATTTTATTTTTTTTTCTTTTTTCTTGGATCAATGATAAGAATGGAATCCTTAACCCTCATCCCACCCTTTCAGATGTCATGCTTACCATTAGTTTACATTCTGTATTACAATATTTCAAAACCCCCTTCCCATTACTACAGAGGATAATTTTTTTATCTTTTGATTCAGAAAAAAGTTACTAATTTTATATATTGAAACAAAAGGGTCAATTACAGCCCTTTTAAACATGAGGTATACAACAAAACCAAAACCAAAAAAATAAAAATAAAAAATAGCAACAAAATGCTCAAAAAAAAGTTAGAGAAACTCATGCGTCTCTAAAAAAACCGACTCTTTCCAGTCAAAAAGCTTTTGTGCTTAACTTATGATAGAAATCATTGTATGCCTTGAGTTTAACCTCACCCACTGCCTTCTTAGCTTCCATTTTAGCTAATTTATATTTTTTTATAGCTTTCATTATTAATTTTATATAGTCTTATAACATGCTCATTTTGCCTAACTGCTATTTGAACCTCCTAATTCCACCACTGAGTTTCTTTTCGATGTCAGCACACCTTCTTTAAATTCTCCAAAAATCTCTTGTGACTTTCCTATTGCAACTAACCATTTAATTCCATATAATCATGATCTCCTCATCTAAGTTTCAATTTCCTTCTTTTAATATTTTATCATTAAATGATAATTTTCTCTCTAAAAATGATATTAGTTTTTCTCCTATTAAATTCCTTCACCTAATTTTTGGGTGTTTATTTTCATTATTTCTTCTCTTTATTTCCTGAGACTTTCTACGGGCATTACTTTACAATCCTTCGTCAATCTATCTTCCTAGTAAGAAATATAGACAAGAATAATGTCTATATGGCTAATATTGTATCCACTTTTAAATGTTATTAAATGTTGATCTCTCTTTTCAAATCAAATGTTACTTATTATAAGATCATAGGCCAAGTAAACTCTAAGATAATCTCTCCTCCCTCATTCTTTTTTCAAAATCCATATCCTCTATGAATCCTCTCATACCATCCACTACTCTTCCCTATATGACCATTTAAGTCGCATCCTAAAAAGATCCTCTCCCTATTAGGCATTCTTTGAATTAGTCCCTCGATATCTTCTCAAAATTGTAGCTTAATGGATTCATCTAATCCTACTTAGGGTGCATAAGCGCTAATTATATTAATCATTTCTTCCCCTAATGCAATTTTATTACTATTATTCTGTCACCCTTTGTCTTCACGTGTAGTCATCTATGACTTTGTTTTTTACAACTCTATCTAAAATTATCCCTTCGCCACTTCAATGCTTGTCCTTTCCTATATACTAAAGTTTATATTCCATATTTTTAGTTTCCTAGATTTGTCTTTTACCCACTTAGTTTCTTTAAACAAGTTGGATTAATTTTTCTTTTAATTACTGTATCTACTAATTCCAACGCTTTGCCTGTCAATAACTTTTAGGTTCCAAGTAACCAAATAAATCCTATTCTCGTGGACTAGTTTCTTTACCTACACCCATCCATTAAAGTCTGAGAACCGTTTATATCCCGTATTTTTAATTTTCCTAGATTTGTCTTTTACCCACTTAGTTTCTTTAAACAAGTTGGATTAATTTTTCTTTTAATTACTGTATCTACTAATTCCATCCCTTTACCTATCAATAGCTTTTAGGTTCCAAGTAGCCAAATAAATCAGTCTCGTGGACTGGTTTCTTTACCCACATCCATCCATTAAAGTCTGATAACCGTTGCCTATTTCTCACTACATTTGGGAATTGCTGCATCATGTAGTTTCAGGGGAACAACTTAACTAGACCTTACCCATTTTTCGCCGCAAACTGGGTCCGATACAACACATTGCTGGTAGGGAATGCCCCAACTCATTTTATAACTGGATTCATCTACCTACCACAACCCTCTTCTTTTATCCAGGCTGCTCATGAACCATACAATGAAACTGTGGTCGAGAGTGATTGAGCAAAGATTAAGACTTAAAACAACAATGTCAAAATCATTTTGATGCAATACCAGGAAGATCAACCATGTTGGCAATTTTCTAAGCGATTGATGGAAAAGTATAAAGAAAAGAAAAAAGACTTTCATATGGGTTCATTGACTTAGAAAAAGGTATGTGAGAAGATCCTTGTGAGAATATTGCGACATACAACCGATTCTTCTTTTCCCATTATCCTTCCTCAACCAATGTGATGTTCAGATTGAAAGGCTGGTAGATTACTTAACCCAACATAGCTAGTGTTAGAAAACTCTACCAGAAGTCACTTTTTGTGAATAAGTCCACCTTTGTCAATGAGCCAATTCAATTGAATGGCACTCGTCACTACAAAAGAGGTGAAAAATAGAAACACATAGATGCATTCATGTATTTCTAGAAATTGATCATATAAGTACTCTTATTACTATGATGATGCTAATTTTTTTAACAGTCCCATTCGAGATGATAAATTTGCACTTTAATACCATGTAAATTATAATGAATCCATTCAAAAAATACAATAAGCAAATCTAAATCCATTCAAGGGATTATTACTAAACAAATTGCACACTCTTAAATAGCAGATGAATTATCCAGTTCTTGAGAGTACTTGGAAATCTATAAAGACCAAACAGTTGTTGTAAATTGGTTTCATATATTGAGGATCCAGTACATCCCACATCATCAACATTTAAAAGTTGAAAATATAAGTTTTACAACATGGTAAGGTGATATACAGGTTCTTGGTCCCAATGGTTTCTTCACCCACCCATAAGGCTCAATAACGAGGAAAATGTCCAAAGAATTTATTGCCTAGTCATCAAATAAATCCAGTCACTCTTTGGATTGACAATAACCTAAAAATAAATCCAGATTCTTTTCTATTTTTTTAATGACGTGGAACTTCACCAAGGCAGGGCCCTTTGGACCCACCCGTACGGAGTAAACCCCATATACATGACCCCACCTGCCAGAACTGTGTATCATGTAATCCAAGAGAAAAAGACTTAACAGCGTGGAATCGAACCAAAAACATCCGAGTTGACAGCGCAAAAAGGAAAGAAGTATATATTGTATATATTGATATAATAAAGGATACATATGGAGCTATAACGAGTGTTAGAATGACGAAATGAGAGACAAATGAAATCCCAATCATAATAGGCTTACATCAAGGATCGACATCAAGTCCTTATATTTTTTGTTTCGTTATGGATGAATTGACTAAACATATTCAAGAAAATGTTCCATTGAATAGGTTGTTTGTTCATGACATCATGTTAGTTGATTAAACAAGAGGTTGGATTAATTCTAAATTAAAATTATGAGAGACACCTTAGAACCAAAAGATTTTAGAATGTATAGTGAAAATTGATGGCAAAAAAAGGATGGATGAAGTTGAGAAGCATTTGACGTATTGTATGACTGTAAAATACCTATCAAGCGAAAGGAAAATTTTAACAAGACGCCTATAAGAATAGCTATGCTTTATGGCACTAAATGTTGAGCAATTAAGAAACAACATGCTCAAAAAATATGTAGATGAAATGAGGATGTTAAGAGAGACAAGTGGTAATACTAGGAAAGATGAAATAAAAAATGAATGCATTTATAAAAAGGTATTTGTAGTACCAATTAAGGGCACGATCTTGGAGAACAAGTTATGATGGTTTGGTCATATGCGGCCATGAAGACCTAGGAATGCATCAGAAGGCCTAAAAGGATAAAATGAAAGCTCAAAATAACATGCTTAGAGGTAATAAGAAGGTAAATGAGTGCTACGGATTTAACAAAGGATATGACCCTTAATAGATCCAAATGGAAAAAAAGATTCATAAAGCCAACCCCGTGTAGTTGGGATCAAGAATTTGTTGAGTTGAATTGAGTATCCTAACCCATGTAGTCGGGATTAAGGCTTTGTTGAGTTTAATTGAGTATGCAAGCATCATACTATTTATAGTTTTAAACAGGTTTATCCTTCATCCATTCCAAAGTTTCGAGCGAAGGATTCCCCTAATATCATGGCACAAGTAACTCTAATCCTTGAAACAACTACCAGAAACTCTGAACTTTTTCTTTTCCAGACTCATATTCTAAAGCTTTTTTTCTCTCTTGAGAATAGGTATCGGCACAAAATTACCCAATTCAAAGTAATAGCTTGCAGTTTATAAAACAAGAAAGGGTAAAAAGAGGAATCTATGCTGCTATTCCAACATGTCATAAAATAGACACAAATACAATCACAATAATTGCATTAAGCATGCTAAATTCCAAAATTACATAATTGTGCACATACATGATGTTTAGATAGAATTGCCAGCTTTTCCATTTTTTATAAGAGCTACCAAAATTTTCAAACCAGTCTATGCATCAAATCATAAAAAGGGGCAGCTCAAAGGTAGAACAATTTGAACGCGAGTCCCAACCAGAAGGTCCATGATGCAATATATATATATATATTAAATTGATAATTGAAAACAAAAAAAAAGGGGGAAAAAAACAAATACATGGTGAAAACCCAAAATATTAATCCAAGTATCCAACACAAGTATAATAAATGCTTTATAAGAAAGATATCACATATAAAATATACTTGGTATAATATTATGCAGCCCCAGTTGGCCCAAGACCAGGAAACCAGTCCAGTTGGCAGTAGCAGTTCAACTGTCTGCTCCAATCTGGATTAAAAATCACTGACAGTAATGTTATAATTAGAAATTCAGCTACAGATATGAACCGCACAACTTTCTTTTGACACATGGAAAAGTTAAATTACTTTCTCACATTTTGCAGAATATAAGAACATGATAGTCACCATTTGATCATGAAAATTAAGAACATCTAACAGACAGCATCCTAATGTTGGTTACCTCTATTTCTCGAACACGAGCCTCATTTGCAAGCTGTTGCTGAAGTTTCTGTTGTGCTGTTTGACTTTCCAATGCCAGACGAACACGCCTTGCTCGGACACGTGCCTGAACTCTCACCAAAGCTTGCATACAACGAAGAGTTATCGCAGCTTGCTTTCTCACAGCATGGCCCCTGACAAGGGCTTGAAGTCTTACCAATCCTTTCAAAGCCCGTAGAGCTCTTCTAGCCTGATAAATATCACCAAAATTTTCAATATAATCAAAATTGTTAAGCTGAAAATGCTAAAAAATAATAAATAAACAATAGTCAAATAAATTACATCAAATAGAGGTGCACAATAACAGCTACTCCCTATAAAATATAAATTGCATTATAAAATTATATCAGATTCCAAGGTAGAACATAAAACATTTCTTTCTGACATATTTTTAACATGTTTTAATCATGGCTTTAGCTGAGGAGAAATAATCCTGTAAAATAGCTCAATTAAGTGCAAATGCAACAAAGACCAATTCATGCACCAGCAGGTCCCGTGTGGAGGAGTGATTTGATTCTAATTGACTGGTCCAAAAGGAGAAAAGGAATGCCAAAACAATGAGAGTCGAGGCAGTAAAAAATGACATGATTTCCAATGATTTAACCAAGGATATGGGTGTAGAAAGGGCTGAACAGAAAGAAAAGATTTGTTTATGTTGAAAATGCATCACCGCCTCTCTCTCCCTCTCTAGATCTTTCTTCCATCTTCTTCTCTCTCTCCCCACCACCTCATCAGTCTAGAGAAATCTAGACAGATTTCTTCCCTCCCTCTCCCTTGTATATAGATTTCTCTCTTTCTCTAGAAATCTCTATTGCCGCCTCTAATGGAGGCCTCTAGAAAGAAGGTGAAGCACCGACAAGGTCGGTCAACAGCAGCTATAAAACGGGGATTAACCCCTTTGTCTAAGAACATGTGAGAAAAGCCTCAAAACAAAGTGTGAGAGTGAGTGTGTGAAGTCAGCAAGTCTGCTAGTGTGGGTGTCTTTGTGTGTAAGTGTAAGCACCATTCTAAAGTATAAGTGAGTGCTAGTGTGTGAGTCTTCCTAATGTGCGTGTGAGCATAGTTTATTAGTGTGTGAGTGTAAAGCATTCTTTGTAGTTGTGAGAGTTTCTATTAATAAAATTTAGCTTTGTTTGAGCATCCGCTGCGCGCGAACTCAACAATTTGGTATCAGAGAGGGACGGTCAGGGACCGGTTTGTCGAGGGGCTCGTTTTAGATTGCGTACAGTCTGGGACTGTGAAGCTTGTTGGTCTGGGACCAAGTTTGCGTTGTAGAGTTCGTGAGATAGCAAGGTACGATGGCGGATTTGGTTAATAACACAGGCGGGTTAGAGAAACTCAATGACCACAACTACGATTATTGGCGCTCATGCATGTAGTCATATCTCCAAGGGCAAGACTTATGGGAAATCGTTGGCGGTAATGAGACTACCGCGCCAGAGGGTACTGAAGCACTGCGCAAGTGGCGCATAAAGGCTGGAAAAGCAATGTTCGTATTGAAGACAACCGTTCAGAAGGAGCTATTAGAGCATATTCGGGAGGCTGACAATCCAAAAACAGCGTGGGACACACTAGCCAAGGTATTTTCTAAAACTAATGATGCTCGACTTCAATTTTTAGAGAATGAGTTAGGATCGATTGCTCAGGGATCAATGTCAATTAGTCAATACTTTATGAGAGTGAAAACTCTCTGTCACGAGATCTCTCAGCTCGATCCTGAGTCTAAAGTGACTGAGGCTCGAATGAGACGAATTATTACTAGAGGATTGAGACCCGAATACAATGCTTTTATGACGGCTATTAGAGGATGGCCGACTCAACCCTCTATTGCGGAATTAGAGAGCCTATTAGCAAATCAAGAGACTCTAGCCAAACAAATGGCCGGAGTGTCATTAAAGACTGAAGAGGAAGAGGCGCTCTTCAGTAATAGGAGAAGAGATAGATCACGATGTAACGATACAAGTGCGAAGAAGGAAGTAGACAATATATCAGAGCGGCGGAATGGTAGGAGCTCTCAGACAGGGGGAGCTCAACGTGGCGTCAGCAATGTGGATGGGCAACGATCCACAGGCCACAGACGGCGTAGCAATGAATGCTACAATTGTGGGAAGAAGGGCCATTTTGCCAAGGACTGTTGGCTGAGAAAGAAATCAGCCGAAGGAAACTTGGTGACCTCCAGCAGTCATCAAGACAATAGTGAAGAAGAGTGGGACTTCGAAGCATCTTTTGCGATGCTTAAGACCACTGAAGAATACGAGTCGGAGGAGGTGATAGATTTCAACAAAAGAGAAGTGGAGGAACAATCTTTTGCAGTGACCGAGCCTATTGAGCAGTATGATTCAGACGAAGAGATAGACTTCGACAAAAGAGAAGCGGATGATCTATTTAACGGTCCAGTTAAAGATGAAATAGCAGTAAGCTCTATCGTAATTGAGCTTAAGGATTCGGGATTCGACGACACCAGAGGTGGTGCTACTAGAGTCTGAAGATTTAGAAGATGCGTTGCAAAAGAAGTTGGGAGAGCAAACAGAAGAAGAGATTGAAGTGACTAGTCTTCAAAAGGCGAATCATGCAAGTGTTGCCACTGAAGAAGACGGCATAAGAGAACCAACGACGTTCGAAGAAGCGTCGTCCCAGAGTGTTGAGTGGCAAAAGGCGATGCAAGAAGAGATTCTGGCATTGAATCAGAACCAAACTTGGGACTTAGTACCTAAGCCCGAGGATGTGAAGCCCATATCGTGTCGATGGGTCTACAAGGTAAAAACTCGTCCTGATGGATCGATAGAAAGATACAAGGCTCGACTAGTTGCTCGAGGATTCTCACAACAATATGGACTAGACTACGATGAAACATTTAGTCCAGTAGCAAAACTCACAACAGTTCGAGTCCTGATAGCTCTTGCAGCTAGTAAGAATTGGAAGATTTGGCAGATGGACGTGAAAAATGCTTTCTTACACGGCGAAATAGATCGAGATATATACATGGAGCAGCCGGAAGGGTTTGAAAATAAAGCTCTCCCAAGGTACGTATGTAAATTAAGAAAAGCTCTCTACGGATTAAAGCAAGCACCGAGAGCATGGTACGGTAAGATAGCAAAATTCCTAGTCCAAGGAGGTTACTCTGTCGCACCTGCTGATTCAAGCTTGTTTGTCAAGATCCACGAAGGTAAAATAGCAATAGTGCTAGTTTATGTGGATGATCTAATCATCACTGGGGATGATATAGAAGAGATCCGAAGGATAAGAGAGAACTTATCGGTACGATTTAAAATGAAAGAGCTCGGAGAACTGAACCACTTTCTTGGTCTCGAGGTAGAACGAAGCAAAGAAGGCTTATTCCTATGCCAGCAGAAGTATGCAAGAAACCTTTTGGAGAAGTACGGAATGCTCGAATGCAAGCCAGTCTCTACGCCTATGGAAGTTAATGCCAGGTTATGTTCTAAGGAAGGCAAAGACTTAGAGGACGC
>JAESVK010000909.1:483500-493727 GCA_017140935.1 Hamamelis virginiana | reverse complement strand
AGATCTAGGATGTACTTTCTCTGTGATACAACAATTCCTTTTCTTGACCTAGCAACTTCCATCCCCAAAAAATACCGTAAAGTTCCCAAATCCTTAATCTCAAACTCAGCAACCAGGCATGTTTTTAACCTAGCTATCTCATTCTCATCACTTCCAGTAAGGATTATATCATCTACATAAACAATCAAAATGGCTATTTTACCACCTTCAGTATGCTTCATGAAAATTGTATGATCTGTGTGACCTTGATTGTATCCTTGATTCTTGACTGCCCGTGTAAATCTTTCAAACCATGCCCTCGGAGACTGCTTTAGACCATATAACAACTTCTTTAACTTGCATACTTTAGTTCCAAAACCGTCATTAAATCCCGGTGGAGCATCCATGAAGACTTATTCTTCTAAATCACCATTAAGGAACGCATTCTTAACATCTAATTGGTATAGAGGCCACTCCAAGTTCACAGGCCACAGAGAGTAACACACGTACAGTATTCAGCTTTGCAACTGGAGCAAAAGTCTCCTGATAATCAATTCCATAAGTCTGTGTAAAGCCTTTAGCCACCAATCTAGCTATATAGCATTCTATAGCGTTCTAGGGACCCATCAGATCTAAACTTTACGGTGAATACCCATTTACACCCCACTGGTGTCTCTCCTTATGGTAGATTTACCTTTTCCCAAGTGCCATTCTTTTCCAAAGCCTTCATTTCCTCAAAGACAGCCTTCCTCCATTCAGGAACACTTAGAGCCTCCTATACATTCTTTAGTACAACCACACTTGACAATTGTGAGATAAAAGCAGAAAAAGAAGATGGCAAGTTTTTATATGACACTTGATTGGAGATTGGGTATTTGGAACATGTTCTAATGCATTTTCGGAGGGCAATTGGGACATCTACAGGATTAGAAATATCACTGTTTGAAAGAAATGGTTTAGGAAACATACCTAAGCTTGAAGATTCTGTGTCATTCAGATCCGGTCTCGGGTAGAATTCTTGGCCTTGTAAGGTTGTGATGTTTTCTTTATTTTGAATCTATTTTCTCTTGAGTATACACGGAGCTCAGTTTCATGTTCTCTAGTAATTGGATCATGTTCTGTTCTAGTTTCAACTTCACTTATGGGCATTGAAGTAGGCTACCCTACTTCCAAAGGTAAAGTACCCGAATGCACATTAGTCCAAATATTAGAGTTTAAATTTGGTTCTTTAATAGAACCCATACCATTACCTTCTAGAGCAATTATTTCAAACAACGAGTCTTCATACATATTCTCCCCCTGAAGAAGAGTATCAAAAACTTTGGGACTCAAAAAATGTGACATCCACAATGATTAAAAAAAAAATTTGTTTTAAGATCAAAGCAGCAATACCCTTTTTGTATTAGAGAATATCCAAGGAAAACACATTTTAATGCTCGTGGATCCAATTTACCACGATTATGATTATGCACATGCACAAAAGCCACACAACCAAACACTTTAAGAGGTAAATCAAATACTAACCGTGACATTGGAAAACATTTTTTAAACATTTTCAAAGGTGTTTGGAATTTTAAGACTCTTGAAGGCATTCTATTGATTAAATAAGTAGCAGTAAGAATAGCTTCCCCCCATAAGTATTTAGGTTCTTTAGTCGTAAACATTAAAACCCTAGCTACTTCTAAGAGATGTTGATTTTTTCTTTCTGCTACTCCATTCTGTTGTGAAGTGTCAGTACAAGAGCTTTGATGAATAATTCCCTTTTCCAAAAAATATGGTCCCAAAATTTTATTAAAATATTCTTTTCCATTGTCACTCCTAAACACTTGATTTTTTTCTTGAAATTGTGTCTCGACCATATTGTAAAAATTCTTGAAAACTTGTTCAGTATCTGATTTTTCTTTAAGCAAATAAACCCAACAAATTCGTGTATGATCATCAATGAATGTCACAAACCATTTTTGTTAGAAATTGTTGGAATTCTAAAAGGATCCCAAATATCACTATGGATAAAAGCAAAAGGTTTAGATGACTTATAGGATTGCATAGGAAATGATGCACGATGATGTTTTGCAATTTGACAGATATCACACTGAAAAAAAAGAAGGATTTCTATTTTTGAACAAATTTGGAAACAGGTACTTTAAATACTGAAAATTAGGGTGGCCCAACCTAAAATGCCACATCATTATTTCATTGTCACTAGAAACAAAAAAGTGATTCAAGACTAGTCATCTGAGCTTGTCTACTCAGGATACTTCCATCTTCAAAATAATAAAGTCCATCATTTTCCTTAGCATTGCCAATCATCCTCCCCGAGTCCAGTTTCTGAAATTCACAATGAGTTGAAAAAAATTTAACAAGGGATTTTAAGTCACGAGTTAGTTTGCTAATGGATATCAAATTGCAAGAAATTTTTGGAACATGTAGGACATTATGAAGGATAAGTGATTTTGAAGTAGCTATTGATCCTTTTCCAGCAATTGCTGAAAGAGAACCATCAGCTATCTTGATTTTCGGATTTCCTGCACATGGACTTTTGAAGAAAACAATTTAGAACACCCTGTCATATGATCAGTTGCACCAGAATCAATGATCCATGGGCCACTAGGAATGGAGGACACGTTAAATGCTAAGGCTTGAATTTGGGCTAAAGAACAAGAGGAAGACACATTGTTTGGGAATTGTGTGGATTGAAAAAGTTTATACAATTGGTCTATTTGTTCCTTACTGAAAAAAGGTGTCTCCGTGGTTCCATTGAGCCATTAAGCTCCTCGGCTCCTGCTTGGAAGCCTTTTGAGTCACGATTGTAAGAGTTGGGTTGGCTGAATGATCTCGACTTCCAATTCTGAGGTTTTCCATGTAATTCCCAACATGTTTCTCTTGTGTGTCGAGGCTTATGACAGTGGTCACACCAGACTTTTTCACCCCTTTTATTCTGTCGTGGCTGTCCAGGTTGAGTAAGCTGGTTGGTCCTTGTTACCAAGGCAGAAGCTTCAGTCATAGGTTGACTATTTTCTGTCATCATTACCTTCCTTCGACCCTCTTCTCGCCTAACTTCAGAAAATACCTCACAAAGAGATGGTAGGGGAATTCTGCCCAGAATACGGCCTCTGACTTCATCTAAATTCTGGTTAAGGCCTGCCAAGAATTCAAAAATTCTTTCATTCTCCAATCTTTTCTTGTACCTCACGCTGTCTCCAGGGCATTCCCACTCTTCTTCATAACTCAGATCGAGTTCTTGCCAAAGTGTTTTCATCATGTTGTAGTACTCATGCACATCTCGATCTCCTTGTTTGGACTGCCACAATTTAGTCTTTATTTCAAAGATATAGGCTGAATTTTCTGAGTCAGAATACGTTTCATGAACAGCATCCCACACATCTTTAGGAGATGGTAAAAACAGGTAAGTCTTTCCGATTGAAGGCTTCATAGAATTTACCAGCCACACAGTCACCAAGGAGTTCTCTGATTTCCATGTCTTCAAAGTAGGATCAGTTGCTGCTGGCTTTGTTGTCTCGCCAGTTAAGTATCCTAATTTTCCTTTGCCATCAATGATCAACTTGACTGACTGCGCCCATTCTAGGTAATTCTTACCATTTAGTTTTTCAACAGTTAGTTGAAACGATGAGTTTTCCAACCCATTAAGAGCCATAACATATGGTGGTTCAACTTCTCCACCCGTGCTTGATGAAGCTAAACTTTTGCTTGCTCCAGTCATGGCTGTTTTAGCCATTAATTTCTTTTGATAAAGAGCCTAGGCTCTGATACCATGAACGCAGAATTGAGAAGAAAGTAAATTCTGTATCTTGAATAATTCAGAAGTTACAAAGAAAATAAATAGGCTAAACTAAATCTTATCAAAATATATAATAACCTAAAAAATAGGAACTAAAAAACAGAATAGATTAGATGATTAGATCAGATTTAAATTTCTGAATCTAGCCAGCTAATATGCCTAATTTATAGGAGATAAAACAGAATAAAACAAACGGATAAATCCTAATATTTCTACACAAAGAAAGACAAATTTGCAGTAGATTTACTATATGAGAGGTGGGTTATCTAACCCCACAATGTTTTCAGCACAGAATTTGCTGTCAGATGTAAGATGACAATTCTTTTTAAAAGTAAGCATAATTTGAGAATAACTAGAAACAACAGACTCCAACTTAGAAAAGAGACTGACATAACCACATTTTCACCCAGCACAAAGAAAGCAGCAAAAATATTAATAAATTAGGAAAAAGCACCCACATTTTCATCTTTCTCCGAGGACTGTGATTTTTCTGATTTCTTTAAACCAACCAATGCTTTAATCCACTTTCCAGAGACACCCATGGAGCCAATGACTTTAGTTCAACCAAATTTACACCTGCCAGAGAAAAGCCTTTAACAAAAAATCAACTTGCAAGCTGTGCTTCTCATATATAATCATACTTAGCAGCCAAAGAACAAAACCGAAAAGAACACTGAGCGAGAAAACAGATAATTTGGCTTCATGACAATATCCTACATATCTGATGAAATTGACCACTGAAAATATGCTTTGTCCCTAAAAATAAATAATAGCTATTAGATAAATAAGATATGGAATCTTATGAATTTATATTGGAGTGACTACTTAAAAGTGCCTGCATCACACTTAGGATGATTTGACAGATACAAACTTAAAATACAAGGATACAGAGATCTTAAAATTAAAGACAACTTGGCCACTACATCAGAAAGACACTCCATAATGAATTATGGGAAATAACCAACTACATATCAAATTTGTCTCTATCTAACTTTCAAATAAGTAAATTTGTACGACATCACTACAACAAATTATGGCACATCATTGCTTCAAACCACACGGTTAATTCTTGGTAGCTTCTGAACAAAAGAAATGACGAGCATAAAACCATAAATAATTTTCGTCCACTTCAAGTAGCATACCCCATCACGTATGATGGAGATTAAAAAATATTCTTGCAACACAGCAGTATGACAAAACAAAGGACATCTGTTTGAAACAAACTGGTTCCTTCTTCATAGCTTCCAAAGAAAAGAAACCATGAGTCTAAAATAAGAAATTATTAACTTTTGTGCAATTCAAGCAGTTACCCCATCATGAATGACGAAGCTTTGTCAATAGGAGTCGTTGTAGAAATTAGAAATAGAAGACTGAATGCTTAAGGCAGGAACTTATCTAAATAATTGGGCATCATCCCTTCAAAGACCAACTCATGAAACACCTATACATCCAAATAAACTAAATGATCATCTAAATTTATTACAAATGTAACTAAGCAAAATGCCTAGGTGAGCACCTAGGGTCATGGTTCTTCAGGTAGCTGTAACCATGGACTTTGAATAAAACCATAAGCGACTTGAAAGACCGGAGGGTCTGAAAGACTGGAGGGTCTAGCATTTGTCCAGGAATAGCCTTAGAGCATTTAGCTCGGTGTCCCTTGGTGGCTAGGGCTAGTGTGCATGGCGACACATGACAAGAATGAAGGTTCATTGAGGTGACCACAGTGCAAGACCATTGGGTAGAGATCCAAAGTGCATCTTGATAGTGAGTTTGTGCTATTTTAGTGAAAAACTCCCATGCAACCTGCCTATGGGCTTTAGATCTGGAGATATTAGATCGATAAAAAGGGAGGTGATGCATCATAACACATCCTCTTTGGCAAAGAGTTGTGGCATTCCATGGTCATCCAATGCTTGAAAAGTTGCACACTAAGAGCGTTGCTATATGGGTACTCATGCAGGGACTATCTTTTATGAATCAAAGCCATTCAGTTGGCTTCATGGAAGATTAGTCCATAGTTGGACTTAGACCATGTGATACCATAGCAATGGCTTCATGGAGATTGATATTAGAGAATACCTAAAGAATTATTTGGTAGTTTCTAGTGATGGAGGGCTACTAGCCAGCCAAAGAACTAAATGATGAGGTGGTTTCTGTAGCAAGAGAGCCTTTGGCCACTAAGCAACTAGTTATTTTTCATATTGGGTTAAGTGCGGCAAGCTTGCCTCTCCACAAAACGTAATGCCAGTGACATTATGTAGCACTTCAAATGCAATTGAGTTTCAAAGTAGCATAGTGTGGGCTGGGTCCATGCTATATTGGTGTGAGTGAAGGGTGTCTAACCTTTAGTGCCGAGCTGCCCAAAATAATAATTAAAGTGGAAAGACTTGGGGTGCTTTCCATGCTAATGGAGTGATTAACAAATGCACCAACTCAACTTTCATTGTTTTAATTGCTTAAAGACGAATCTATCTCTATTAAAGACTTTAGACCAACCAGTCTGGTTTTCAACCTCTACAAGATCATAGCTTGCATTATTTCTAAACTCCTTAGAAAGTTAGAATGATTATTCATGATACTATCTCTGAAGCTCAAGGCACATTTCTGAAAGATTGGCAACTTTTCAACACAATCTTGATCACCAATGAACCTATGGAAGAATATAGGATACAGAAGGAAGGTATTATTTTTAAGGTTGATTTTGAGAAAGCATATTATCATATGGACGGAAATTATGGATTTCTTGCTCCATAATAAAGGTTTTGGTTCTAAATGGAGATCTTGGATGAGAGAGTGTTTGACTTCTACCACTCTGCGATCCTCGTTAATGGCAAAGTTAAGGGGTGGTTTCCTGCCACTATGGGTCTTAGACAGGGACCCTCTATTCCCGTTTTTCTTTATCCTAGTGGTGATATCCTTGGTAGGCTAATTTTGAGAGTGGAGTCAGTTAATGTTGTAAAGGCATCAAGTTAGGAGGCACCACATCTCAATATCCCATCTCCAATGTGCAGAAGAAACCATTTTCGTTAGAAATGGAGAGAGCGGTCTAAATCATCCGTGGCTGTTCCTAAAATTCTTTGGGCTTCTGTTTGGTTCGAAAATCAACTTAAGTGAAAGCTCCTTGATTAGTATCAGTATCCCTAAAGTCAAGTTGTCTAGATTGACAGCCAATGTTGGTCATAGGGTGGGTTCTGAGCCCTTAAAGTACCTTGCTCTCCGTTTAGAAGGGAACCATAAAGCCCTAACCTTTTAGGATCCGATTATTGAAAAAGTCTTCAAGAGATTCGATGGGTGGAAGAAGGCTTTTATTTCTTTAGGGGGGCAGTAATGCAGTATTACTCTCTTTCACTCTTGTTTAGCTAACATTTCCATTTATTTCATCTCCATTTTAGGATGCCTACTAGTGTGGCCTCTACGATAGAGTGGATTTAGAAATATTTCTTGTTATTCGGGATTGGGGTGTTTAGGAAAGACCGCCTGAGGGAGGTTGTGAGTAGGCTAAACAGGAAGGAGGGTTCGCGTTGGGGAATAAAATTCTCATAAACAAACCTCTTATTACTTAAGATACCAATTCTTTTGGACTGAAGCGCACACAACAACTTTTTGAGCTTTTCGTGATGCCAAGATAACCAACTATCCCACCTTCCAATGAGCATAGAGTTATTTAATTTATGCAATTTAATTCTTATTATAGCACTTCTGGCTAATTATGTTGCATCTCTTCCGAGACTAGAACCTTTTATCACGACGTTCAAATTTGCACATCCTGCTTCCACTTGTATGAATAGCATTTCTTTCTACACGAATAGCATTTCCTGCAACAGTTTAGCAGGAAACTGGGTGTCCCTCTTCTCTTCTTCTCTTTTCCTTTCAATTCAAAAGTACCTGTGTAGGACCAAGGAACCCCAGCAAGAGCAGGCCAAACAAGCAACAAAACAAGCACCTCGCCTTCAATCTAATAAGGGAAGGCATTAGCACATCCATTTTCTCACTAGGCACTCACGTCTCATAAATGTTGCTGAGAGTTCTCAATGAATGACCTTTTGTTTGCATTTGATTGTTGAGGGCAAATACAGTCTTCAAGGTAATGGTTGGGATGCCAATTCAACCGATAGAGAAACTTACCTGAGCACTTGGAAATTTACTGCTCAAAGGTACTATGAGTTGTCCTAGTACATTAGATACATTGTTTGGAATGGTTGTACAATCAGGAGGTGGGAAGATTTGTAGTGGGGTGAGAGATCCCTTAAGGACTCTAATCCTAGTCTTTACAAAATACAAACTATCCAGCTCTAAGAATGTTTCCATTGTTGATTTGGTTATTCATCCATCCAATTCTTCCTCTATTTCTAAGAATCTCAAATTATAAAAATAATAATAATAAATAATTTTTTTTTTTTTAAAAAGTGGTAATCATGAAATCCCTGGGCTTGCTTCAATCCTCAGTCTCATCGACTCATTGAGGATGTTTATTTGCCTCTTTCCTCCCCAAATGTTTGATGTTGGTGCTTGGAAAGTAATGATCTTTTCTCTTCAAACTCCTTTTCTTCGCTTTCAATTTGGAAGTGTCTTCTCTTTTTTTCAGCCAAGGTAATTTGGAAAGCCAAAGTTACCCCTTGTTTATGGTTGAGAAGTTTTTAAAGGTGACGTGGAATGTCCAAATAATTGTAACTTGACAGGTGGACTGGCAAAGGCTTCTTCGAGTTTCCCCCACCTCAACGGGCTTACCCACCCTGAAAAAACCTCCATGAGGTTGATGGCTCTGAGACAGGAATAAGGGAGGCGTGATTATTACATCTCCTTCAGGGGTGCTTAATGCATGGACTGACACCCTAAAACTTATTGTTTGCCTAGATCAATGGCAGGGCCAAAGGACTTAGTGATGCGGCTTTAGGCGATCCTAAAATGGTGGATAATATTCTCGACGCAAAGATGGACGGTTTGGGAGTATGGTTTGGTGGATGAGGGCGAAGATATGTCCAGGTAAGGTGGTCTTCAAGGAATGCGCGAATTGGCTTACCTCAACTAGCACGAGGTAATGCAACTAGGGACATGGAAAATGACACATGGGAAGTATGGAATAAGTAATGGCGAATTTATAGCTTGAACGGCACATTTATGAGATGGTAAACCCTCTAAATCCCGCTAACCGGGTGGCTTGGTCGAAGGTAGCATGTTTGAATGATTTACATATACTAGTATATAAATCAAATTTAATGGAAAGTGACACTCAAGGACAACCATAAACCTCAAGAAGAGTAAAAGGGGGATAAATGTTGGTAGCAAGGGAAAGAGCCTTAGGACCATGGAACTAATCCAAGAATCCCTCTTATGATCCGATCATTCCCTAAGCTCCAATGCCTCTATATAAAGACATCCATAACTACGGAAGAGGATAAGAAATGAGTACTCCACCAACCCGCGTTGGTAATTAAGGATTTCGGGTACTTGGCATTTACTCTTCTTGATTCCTTGTTGAGGGAAAGATAGAGAGTAAGGGAATCTTATGGGGGAAGGACTAGAGAAAGATATTCTTTGGTCTACCTTTGGGGCTAGAGAAAATTCCACCATCCAATGATCAAGCCAGCGGTGGTGCATTTCTAACCCTTTTTTTATTGAACTCATGCATTTTTATTTCAAGATGTTAGATTAGGTCCCCCATCTAAAGTCATCAAATATTAAAAAAAAAAAAAAAAAAGGGGGGGGGGGGGGGGGTGATGGGAAACAAATAAAGCAAAGAAAATAAAAAGGAGCCCTAAGTTCTCAAAGGCTGCCATGCATTGCATTAGCATCTAGGTTGATTTATTTTGTCACAATAAAGAGGCTTATCAAGAATTTTGTTGAGGTGTCTATCAAGTGATGAAGCGATGGAGATCATGCACCAATCACATGCTGGCATCTTGGCAAGCACCAAAGAGGGCAAAAGTTGTTTCAGTATTTGCCGCAAGGGTGATTCTATTGCCACCCACCCATATTGCTAGTGGCACCAACCAATTAATAAAAAATTTATTACTATTGTACCCACATGTAAATTTACTATTAAGGGTGATATTAGGTAAATAAAATAAATTGAAATAAATCATACTACTTCCTACACCCACCTTCTCCTTCCCACGTTCATATCTTTTTCATAAACACTACACTCACAAATCTTTACACTTTCGTATAACTTTTTGAAAACTCTAACAAAAAAAGGTGTTCATTGATCAATGAACAATGAAGTAGTCATGTGGAATGATTCTAACAATGAAAGGGTGCATTTTTTTAAGTAAAATTCACTTTTTTTGGGTTGTTTTAATTTTAAGTTCGTGCTTATCTTCAATCGTGCAATATTGAACATTAATCAATGTTCAGATAAGGTAATTGAGCATACCACTATGTTCAGTCACCCCAATCGAACATATTAAAATGTTCAACATGGGGTGTTGAACATTACAAAGTGTTTAGTA
>JAESVK010000909.1:452366-476288 GCA_017140935.1 Hamamelis virginiana | reverse complement strand
GTAATTGTGTGGGTATATGATTCTCCATTCCCAACATATCCAAACATGTGGAGGGTAATCACATTACATATTCCCATTCCCAAGTAATGTGATTCACCCGTAATCACATTACATTACATTCCATTACGGCCAACCAAACGGTACCTAAGTGATTTAAAGACCTAGAATTTTCCTCATGAGTTATTAGAATTATCCTAGGTTGATTCTAAGACAAAAGAGAGTGACTTAAAATTGTATTTTAAGTTGTTTTAGAGTTTGGCTCGATCCAAAATGAGCATGGATTGATCCACTAAGCATGTAGGAAAGAATATGTGGATTAAGATCAACCTAGATCGATCCAAGTCTAGGCTACATCGATCCAAGTCGATTGTAGGTTGTATTTTTGTCACCTGCAAGCTATGTGGATCGATACACTCTTCCTCTGGATCAATCCAACTCGTAGTAAATGTTAACATTTCACTTTTTACAACCTAATTCTAGAAGAATCTCTCTTGTACTTGGCATGCTGAAGTTATGTGCGTACTTGTTACAATAAATAATGTACTTTCAGCTAATTAGGTTAAGGAGATTGGTTGTCTTTTAGAGAGAGAAACTCCTTCACCTTTGTTGTGAGATTTATTTTGGTGCATTGTGTACAATTACTCCAGTTCTACGGAGCTTTGACCTTTTGATCTTTGATTTTTCTATAGATTAGTGATCCTTAGGTTGTTGGAATCCACATACCTCAACCTTTCAATGATCCAATATAAATTGGATTGATTGCCTTATGGACTTAAGGTGTGCTGGTGGATTTCGAGTGTACGTTACTGTGGTGATCGATGATTCCCCCTGAAGCTAGTTGGATGGAAGCATCAATGGAGTGATCATAGACTTAATCGTAATCGGTGATTGACATAGGATTAAGTTAAGCTTGTACATAGGGCTATTATAACTCTTAACTCCTTGTAATTTCTCATTCTTCATAGTGAAAGCTTGATTAAGTGTTTTACCCTATTGGGTTTTCCACGTATATCCTATGTTGTGGATGATTAATTACTTATTTGATTAAGTGCTTGATTATCAAAAAGGATGGAATGATGCGTGACTGTTGATCATGAATCCATCTTGATAATCACTTGGGTATGTGATGCTTGATACATTATTAAATATTAACTATTATCAACTTTCAAAATGAACATTTGAAATTAACAAAAAGAAAAAAGATATATACATATGTGTATAGAGAAAGAGATCATTTAGTTATACGAATGTTGGCTAATTAGAGAGAGATAATCTTGTTAAAATATCCAAGTGTTGTGTATTTGTTGGGCTATGGATGTTAATTGCATAAACGTGGTAGAGTCCTTCAGAGTCTGTAGACCTTGACGACAAAATAGACCAAATGGCTATTTGAAAATTTTAAAATTCTTATTAGCATCTAGTTTGTAAATAAATCAATTTACAATGGGCTTTAAAAAAAAAAAAAAACCGTATTTATATTTTATTTTTGTAATGTTGGAGTTTATTTTATAGGTATATTATTTTCACAAATATAACTTAAATTAAGCTAATTAACAATTAAAAACTAACCACTAATAAAATTGAATAAACAATTTTATAATAAATATTTAATGAAATTAAAGAGATAAGTAAGAAAAGCTGACTTGTGGGAAAGCACGTGATGACACGTTGTCCTAAAGGTACTATTGACTTCCTACGTACAAGTGATAGCGGCTAACAATCGTTCGGAGTTACGATCCACGATCCCAATAAACTCACAACTAGGTTTTTAATGGGTACATCCAATGGAAGACAAATGAACCCATCTTCGATTAAGTTGCTAAAATAGTGAAAATTAATGAGAAAATATGAAAGAACACAATAGAAAATATGGAAAATTGGCCAAAGGTCCTCCTTTATATGATTTTCATGCCAAAAGTCCTTTCAAAAGATCCTTCATACCAAAAGTTCATTTGGCATGAAATGGACAAAAATACCCCTTATTCCAAACTACCTTCATTGCCACATACACCTCAACCCCCTAGTTCATTACACTGGAATCCCATGTTCACTACGCCAGACCTCGAGTTCATTATGCCATAACCCGAGTTCACTATGCCGGAAAACTAATTTCACTACGCTGGAGACTCGTTTCTCTACACTGGAAACTCGTTTCTCTATGCCGGAAAACTCATTTCACTACAAAAGGATTTCTTATGTTAGAAATTACTAAGCTAAAAACTTATTTCTCTATACCGGAAATGGACTTTATATGCCGAAAATTTGTTTCATTATGCCGGGAAAATTTTAAAAGAAACTTAAAAAATAGAAAAATAAAAATAAAAATAAAAGTCTTTATCTTACATGATCCCAAAAAAAAATAAAAAATCGAAGAAAATGGTCACCAGTGAGTTGGAAGAAGAAGATGACCATCGGTGAGTATGGATGTCGCCGGTAACTGAAGCTGTGTTTGGTGATAAACCATATCAATTGCAGATCATAGCGAGGAGAGAGAGCGATAGAGTTGCGAAAGATCAACTGGCCGGTCTACAATCGCCCAATCTTCCTCAAATCCGAGGTTCGCTGGAGAAGCCATCGTATATCCCCAATGGAGGCGTCTAGATCAGATCTACATTCAAAGATCTTCTTCATCGCAGGACCATCGCCGATCTAGGTCAGAAAATTGTTGCTAGCGGGAGGTTGCTGGATTGCCTGCGGGAGGATACTTTGTCGCTGGCAACAAAGATCTGTAAAATATGCTATTCAACGGTAAAGGCATCCTTCATACCAAATCTGTCGATCTTGTTTTCATGAGTTGTTGAGGGCACACCGGACCAAGCAAGTTGTAAATATGCTCATCTCGCTTGTTCCCACTAGAGTTCACTATCTGATTGTTCATCTTTCTGGCCGAATTAATTGATAAAAACGATCCACTTGTTTGAGAATCATTTGAAGATGACGCCATTGAAGGAGAGAGTGAAATAAAAATGGAAGAAGAAGAAGAAGAAAATGAGGAGCTTCCAGCTTTGGTGCTTGGAAGACACGGCAAAGAATAAGAATAGGAGTATGAGGCGTCGGGTGCTCACGGGAAGGACCAGGAAAGGGGAAGGGTAATTTTGGTATAAAAAAATAATTATTTTAAATTTTAGGACTTAATGGATTAAAATATCATTAAAAATGACTTTAGCCATTACAAATCTTAAATGAGGACTTAATGCAAGAGAGATGCCTAAAATAGGACTTTTGGCCAAATTTCCCTAGAAAACATGGTAGAATAAGTTTTGATTGGTATCAAATAAGACTTAGAACCCCCCTCTATTTATAGGATAAAAAGTAGTCGTTATGTAATGGTTAGTGACTTAATTGACCCATAAAAGTTTTTGTAACCCCTAATTAAATTTGGTCAAAATAATTATATTATAAATAAAATTTTTGAAATTTTAATTTTTAAATATTATTTCTCAACAATCCCCCATAAATTTTAAAAATTATATATATATATATATATATATATATATATATATATATATATATATATATATATACAAAATGTATATGAGAATTTATATATTATGCAATGGGTATAGGTGTCTCCAAGACTTGAACCTATACTCAGTGTTGACAGCTTCCATTTAAGGAGTCATAGCGTACAAAATATTGAAGTAGACCCCTTAAACCAAACTTCAACATGTCACATACATAGTATTGATGTAACGCCCCAATTTGACGCTACTGCCTACCGTCCCAGGTAGGTCGACATGTGTTAAAATGGAGATATAATTTGATATACTCATAAATATTTCGATACTCATAAATATTTCAATACTCAGGCATAAAGAAAGATATATATAACGGGCATGATATGAAGTGGAAAGTCATATATATGTCCCTGATTCTCATTATACAATAAGTACAAATATAATCATTGCATAGTAAAGTGCCAACATCTGTGGCACACAGGTTAAGTAATAATTAGTGTTCCAAAACAGATGTTCAACTGACGAACAACAGCTACCTATTCCTCAAAAGCAACGCCCAGAAAACTACCCAGCCAACCACTGTAGGAAAAACCCTTTGCTCTGGAGATCCTGCTTTATTACTCTGAGAATCTGTTGTATAAAAGACAGCCATGAGCGTTTAAATGCTCAGTAGGAATATAATTCTCAACTAACATTGATAACAAGGATGCATATGATCATTTATGAACAAGTTTGTAAATATATATGTGATTTCAAGATATGCAAATATTTACAAGTGATATGCCAAGAATTCACAATATAAATAATATCTAATCTCATGAGTTAGCCAATACACTGTTCATCACGTTGGTATGGGAGTAGTCTCAACCAGTACGGAAAGAGGAGTAGTCTCAACTCTTTTTCCATTCATCATATAACCAATTTAAATCCATTCCAAACATAGGATAAATATCAATATACCATGGCATAGCATTATCACATCATAAAGCAAGATGTCATTCTTATATATTCTTACCACATAGGAATCATGTAAACAATATTATATATGCATCAAGAGTTTGTAACAGAAATCTCATATTTTATAGCATGGGAACTGGCCCCAAAATATCATTATCAACGTTAGTAAGAATATGAATATTCCTACCTCAAAATTTGATCTCCTCCAAGTCTAAATGCAAATGCAAAGCTATGTAGCGTAATGGTCCTCCCACGAACTCCCTAAATCTGAAAGAAGGTTAAATGAAACACATATCAATTTCCATTTTTACTCAAACCAAACCGGCCTTAATACCCCAAACCTTGGTTTCCCGAAACCATAGATTAGTTATCAAAGTATTAGAGAATACCCCAAGGGATAAGAAGAAAGTAACCATAAAGAAGAAAATAAGGCAAATGATAAACTATCGATAGACTGTCTATCGATAAAGGTCTCTCTATCGATAGAAGGTCTATTGATAGAAGTCCTTTATCGATAGAGACAAACTCCTATCGATAGAAATATGTTTATGCTAGAAAAGGATTCCCATCCCCCCCTTCTCTATTGATAGAGAGACCACTTCTATTGATAGAGAAGTGCCAAATTTCGTAGGTTCGAACATCAGAACCTCAAAAACCCCTCAAAACTCCATTTTCTTCTAATCCAACCTCAAATCTCACCAAGTGATCATAAATCCACACACAATGGACTCCAAAAACACTATACCAAGTCCAAAAACAAAGATTTAACGGTTCGATCTCAAGATCCACAAAGTTTTAGGCATAAAACCCATATAAACCCATAAATCTTAAACAATATGCTAAATCTTTCCAAATTATTCAACAAAGTCACAAATCCAAACCTAAGCTACCTTTAAAGCACTATAAACACCTTCATTCTCAAATCCATACCCACATTACTCCATAAACCCATAAAACCACAAAATGGTCTTTAAATAAAAAAAAAGAAAAAAAAAGAAAAGGAGAAGAAAGAAAACTAGACAAGAGGAACCTACCTCCACCGTCGATGAGGAAGATTCTGGCGAGCTCCGGTGACCTTCTCTCTCCTTTCGGCTCCCTTTCCTTCGTTTGCTCTTGCTTGCTCAAAATGAAAAAGGAAGAATGAGGTTTTGAGAGTTTTAAGAATTTTGGGGACATGGGTGGTATTTTCTAAATTGTTTTATAGACCATTTTTTTTTATTATATAAAATACCATTAAAATACCCAAATAAATGAAAATAAAAGTTTGGGTTATCACAATTGATATAAGACGTGGTTTCCGGGTTAGCACTCATTATGGCAGTGTGCTTGTATATGATATCATGAGAGCTCCTAAAGGTTAACCCAAACCTCATAGTCGTGGCCTTATGATGACTTCTCACTTAGGTAAGTTCTCCAAGGTACCGTGACTCATACCCTATAGGAGTATGCTTGCCTTGAACTCATTCAGAGTAAAACTCTTCCTTACTGTCACATCAATAGCACTCTCATCATAGGAATGGGAAGGAGACTTTCTCCTCATAAATAGGAGTGTTTTTAATGAGTCATGCTTTGTGGATTGTTCCTACCCATTGAAAATTTTTCATGGGATCTCCAATCACAAAGGTTGGATTACCTCCGTTGGTAACTCCCTGTGGGCTTAAACTCCTTCCCACTTTTATGAATTTAGGATAGCATTCCTAGATAGTTTTGTCAGCTAATTGACAATATTTTTCTTAGATTTAATAAAGTCAAAAGATATAATATTTTTTATTAAGCATGCTTTTCACAGATTTTAATCTCAATTGTATATGTTTGTTCATATTTTTATTTGTGTGAGACTGTTTTATTAAATCTATTATAGCATTGATATAGTTTGTACAATGTCTCTATTTAAAGGTATTTCAAGTAAAAGATTCCTAATCCAATCTGCCTTAGTGCAAATAGTATTAAATGCTATAAGTTCAGATTCCATATATAGTGCTTCTAGATATAATAGTTTGTTTCTTTAAACCCTAAGATATCATAGTTCCTCGTGACAAAAATATACAACCTTTAACAGACTTTACATCCAAACTATCTATTATCTAGTTAGCATCACTATAACCTTAAACCACATCTTAAAACCCTTTATGGAATAAAGAATAGTCTAATATTCCTTTAAGATATTTTAAAATTCTCTCTAAAGCAATCCAATGTTCTTTGCTAGGATTATGTATATATCTACTTAATCTTCCAACAACATATGTTATATCAGGTCTAGTCTTATTTGCAATATATAATAAAGGACCAATAGCTTGTGAATATTCTAATTACGATACAGGTTTGGTTTCCACTAAATGAACATTAGGATCATAAGGTGTAGAAACTGGTTTAACATCAGAATACTTAAATCTATTAATCATATTCTCAATAGCATTATATTGATCCAAGAATGTCCCTTAAGAATTTTTAACTAATTTCATTCCAAGAATTATATGTGCTTCTCCCATATCTTTCGTATCAAAATTTTTGGATAAATATGCCTTAATATCTTTTACTATATTTAAGCTACTCCCAAATATCAAAATATCATCCATATATAGACAAAGTATAACATGTCGATACTTATTTACTTTATAATATACACAGTTATCATATTCATTAACTTTAAAACTATAGCTTAGTACAACACTATCAAATTTCTCATGCCATTGCTTAGGAGCTTGTTTAAGTCTATACAAAGATTTTACTAGTTTACACAGCTTATGTTCTTGTCTTTTAACTGTAAATCCTTCATGTTGTCCCATATAAATCTTTTATACTAAATCTCCATTTAAAAATGCAATTTTAACATCCATATGATGTATAACTAACTTATGAGTGGAGGCTAAGGCTGCCAAAATTCTAATTGTTGTAATTCTATACACTAGAGAGTAAGTATCAAAATAATATATACCTTTCTTTTGTGTAAACCCCATAGCTATTAGTCTAGCCTTATATTTTTCTATGCTTCTATTATGTTTTAGCTTCCTTTTAAACACCCATTTACATCCTATAGCCTTACTCCCTTGGAGGTAGATTAGTTAACTCCCAAGTATTATTTTGAATTATTAATTCAAATTCACCATTAATTGCTTCTTTCCAAAAAAGGTACACTATTGAGGATATAGCTTCTCAATATGTAGTTGGATCTTCTTCTACTAAGAAAACATAAAAATTATCACCAAAATTATTTTCTATTCTTCCTTTTTTACTTCTTCTAACTTCAAATTGTGTATTAGACTATTTATTTCCATGTAAACTAGTAAAAGGTCTATCAATTATTTGGGTTTCCACCTTAGTCTTAAAAGGAAAAATATCTTCAAAATATGTAGTATCTCTAGCTTCTATAATTGTGTTATTAGAAATATTGCTAACTTCAGAATTTATAACTAAGAATCTATTAGCACTATTATTACTAGCATATCCTAGGAATATAGTGTCTATGGTTTTTGGACTTATCTTTTTTTTTTTTTTTTTTTAGGATAAGGAATAGCTACTTTAGCTAGACACCCCCACACTTTTAAGATATCTAATCTAGGTGCTCTATTCTTCCATAATTCATGAGGAGTCTTCTCAAAGTCTTTAACTGTAATTCGGTTAAGTATAAAGCAAGTAGTAAGTAGTGATTTCCCCACACAAATTCTTATGCACTCTAGAACTTAGTAACATTGCATTTATCATGTCCATTAAAGTTCGATTTTTCCTTTTTGCAACAACCATTAGGTTGGGGTGAATAAGGTGGTGTTACCTCATGTATTATACCATGTTCTTGACAATATAAGTTTATCTTAGTTAGACTATACTCACCACCTCCATTTAATATAAGTTTCTTGATTTTCTTTTCTCATTGATTCTCTACTTTAGTCTTACAGATCTTGAATTTTTCAAACACTTCATCTTTAGTCTTAATGAAATAAGTATAATAGTATTTAGAATAATCATATATGAAGGTTATAAAATATTTGGAATAATCATCTATGAATGTTAGAAAATATTTATTCCCTACTCTATTAGGAGGTCTGTTTGAATCACAAACATATCTAAGTATCATATCTAAAAGGTTAGTATTTTTTTGAACTGTTTATGAGGTTTACTGGGTTGTTTGGCTTGTACACAAATTTCACACCTATGTTTAAAATCAACATTTTCTTTAGGGATAAAGCCTAAGTCAATCAACCTCTTCAACTTTTTAAGATTCCCATGTCCCAATCGTTTATGCCATTCATTACTTAACTCAATATTGAAAACACTTGAAAAAAATTTCACTAAAATTATTAATAGACATTACATTCAACTTAAAAAGCCCTTCACTAATATAATCTTATAATTTCAAACAAAAATATTATTCTTGGTTATTACAACCTTATTGGACTCCATAATTACTTTATATCCTTGTTGAACTAAAGATGGCCCACTAACAAGATTCCTTCTCACTTCAAGGACATACTGCACACCATTAAGAGTTAAAGTCTTCGCAAATGTCATATTCAAATCTACTTGTCCAATTCCTAGCACAAGTGCAGCTAAACCATTCCCTAGTGTTACACTTCCTCCACTTAACTTTTAATAAGTTTTAAAACATGATCAATCAAAACAAACATATACATTAGCTCAAGAATCTAACCATCAAATCATTATTAAGAAAAGTGCTATTAATAGATGAATTAGGATTATACCTAATAGAGGGTTCACTAGGGTTTTCTTGATCTATCAACATATTAACTTGAGTTCTTGACTCTATCCCATATACGACTTCTAATAATTTCCAAGGTTCCTTAGCACTAGTGGTTGTGGTGGATAGACATTGTAAAATCGATTAGACAATCCACGAAGAATCCTATGGTGACAATGGAAATCAATTTGTTCCTTTGATAAAAAGGGTGTAGATTTTCTAGGTGTTCCAATTGATGGTGTAAGTGGGAGTTGGTTCTTCTAAGGCCGAATAAAAACCTAAGATAGTTAACCAATATACATGGCCATTCCTGAGATTTTGGGGGCCTTAGGCAAGTTCTTAAAATGGGGGCCCAATTACTTGCTAACAAAAAAAAAAATTACGTGTAAAAAAAAATTACGTGTAAATTTAAAAAAAAAAAATTTAACGGAGAGGGAGAGAGAAAGGGATTTGTCAATTTTGTATTTGTGAGTTAAGAGTGGGCCCATAAAAACATATAAAAAGAATGGTAGGGTTGCTGTACTTTCTAGTCAAGTTAGAGAGAGAGTGGGGGGTGGTCTGAGAGAGAAACATAGAGAGAAAAAGTGGGGCGGGAGAGGGAGAGGGAGAGAGAAGGGTTCCTACTTTCTAATGGGACCCACCAATAAAGAGAGGTTAACTGTAGATAGAAAGAGGGTTCGGATTTGCTCCTAAATTGTATGAATTTAGGAGCATCCTAAGCCTTAATAGATTACTGACATGCAATAGTTGGGCATGATCCAAGCGCCCATATGCAAAACGTATATAAGGTGCGCATTTTGAGAAATTCAACAGGCCTTAATAGGCGCCACGAGGTGATGATACCGTTAGCAATATTTTTTTTGAAAAAAAAAATAAAACTTCTCTCTCATCGTAAAAAAGTTTATTGAGATAACACCTCTATCTCATCATCTCCTTCAATGGCATCGGCTTCTATGGACCTGGACAGAATTGCCGCCGACAAGCGTTTGGGATCATTTCACAGGAATAATAATGAAAACAAAGTGTGCCTATATCTTAATAATATAAATAAATTAATGATGATTTCATAAATTTGAGTTTAAGGACGATGATTCCATGATAGAAAATTTAGAAATTCCGAATTACGAACACGGATGATCCAGAAGGCCTGGGTGGATGGGGATACCACAATCTCCCTAAAATACAAATGCTCGACAACTGTTTGTACAAAATTTAACCGGCTCAAAGACCCAAATCCTTTGTTGATTCATAAGAAAACCAAACTAAAAGTTAAAAATTAAAATAACAAAAACCAGCATTAAAATTTTTTCTAGGTCATCGAATAAAGAATCCGAGTCCTCTGTTCTTCATTGAAAGGCCCCACAAGTTGTGAGCGATGATGGAGTTTCTATAAAGATGGTATAGGGTAAAGTCATGAGGATCTAGTGGGTGAGTCGATGCCAGGGTGCTGACAAGAGAAGAATAAAAAGAAAGGAATGAGAGAGAACGGGAATAAGAAGGAGAGCAACCCGTCGGCGCAACCACTTCTCTCTCTCCACAATTTGCGGTAGAACCCTCCCATATCTCTCTCTAACCTCCCCATATCAGCCACCGCCGCCTCCTCCAAGCTTCTCTCTTCAACAAACTTGTTAGGGTTAGGTTTGAGGAGATTATATATATTTGTGTGTGTTTTTATGTAAATTTGTGATGGGAGGTAGGGAGGTGGAAATATGGAATGGAAAATGATGATCAAAGGTTTAAGGAGAGAGAATGGTTTCCTTGAGGGAGGACTCGACTGAGAAGGGCCATTTTCCTTTTTTATTTATTTATTTTATTTTCTTTCCTTTTTTTATTGTTTCTCGGTATCCAAACAGTGTATAAGGAAAAAAAAACTGAAAATAAGTCACTGAAGTGATGAGATTTGTTTGGCTTATTCGCTCGATGGGTTTGATTTTTAAAAAAAGAAAAAACAATGTGAACCTAAGAAGCTTGGCTAACACCGTTAAAGTGCTTCATCCCTCCCAAAACAGCAGCTCCACTAACGTTTTGCCGCTTAGCCGGATGTCATTAAAGCACACTTGTCATCCATCGCTTGAGGCTAGGGGTGGCAAAATGCGACCCGAGAACACGACACAAACCGTACACGAAGATAGCAGGTTTGGGTTACTCCTAATCGTGTTCGAGTCAGAATCGGGTCGACCCGCTTAACCCGTGTAGTTAGGCGTGTCAGTTTCATATCAACCCGTGTAACCTGAAATTGACCCGCTGTGACCTGCTTAATATTCGGGTCATGTTCGTGTCAACCCGACCCATATAACCTGCTTTTGACCTGTATAACTCATTTACCTATTTGGACCCATTTTCTTTTATTGTGGCGTATGAGATGCCTTTTGTAGACATTTATTTATACTTTTTAAGATATGACGTAGATTTCAAGTGGAAAACTATATTTTGATTATGATGGTTGTTGTCATAGGAACTTTTTTGGGATGCTTATTTTTAAGTTTTATGATTTTAATTTATAATTTCATTTTGGGATGATTTTAATTTATTTAGTATGGTTTTCATTTTGGGATGTTTACTTAAACTGCATTAATAAACAAGTAATTTATATGATTTTTTATGTTTAAATATAAGTACAAAACTAAACAGGTTCATTTCAGGTTAATTGGGTTATAATCGTGTCGGGTTGGTCATGTACTTGTGTTGACCTAAACACGACCCAATTATTAAATGGGTTAATTGGGTTAGGTTCGTGTCAACCCAATTATAAACAGGTCGTGTTCGTGTTTGAATTTTTGACCCAATTAATAAACAGGTCGTTTTCTTGTTGACCCTTATGCTCGAATACATGTCTCTCGACACGACACGAACTCGACCTGTTTACACGAATTGCCACCCTTACTTGAGGCTTAGGATGCTCCTAAATTCGTAAAATTTATGAGCAATCCGAACCCATAGAGAGAGGGGTTTCTAATGGGGCCCACTAATAAAGGAGATTGGTTGTTGGGTGAGAAAAAATGGGACTTTTTTTTTTTTTTTTTTAATTTTGATCTACTAACAATATAATTTTTTTATGAAATTGCCCTTGAATTTAACAATTTATAGTCACTAACTAAATAATAATAAAATTATTATATGATTGTAGGATGTACAAATGCACTAACAAAAAGGCTGAAAAGTTTAACCATTCATGACTTCAATTAGCAAATGAAATCTTGATTTCAATAATAAGTTTCTAATAATTTTAAGAACCAATTGAATGCACTAAGTGATGTTGAATGATAACAGCACAATGGCACAATAGTTTTAATGTGCAATGGAATCAAATTTTAAATATAATTTTCTTTAACAATTTTAATGAGATAATAAGTGAATAAGGCACCAAATAAATAATTATAAAATCAAATGTTGCCAACCCAAATTGAATGCACTTTTAGCTATAATAACAAAATTTTCAATTTGGCTATTGAAACGGTATGGTATTATTTGCTAGCTAATAAAATAAAATAATAAAATTAAACGAATGAAATGATGCACCAAAATCTTTGAATTTAATAATAAAGTAACAGTCCACTAGAATACTAATTTGCAATTGAATCCAATCTTTAATTTAATAATAACATAATTTCCTAACAATTTTAAAAACACAATAAACTAATTTTAATAAAACAATAATTATTAGACTAATTTTTCAATCCTATGATATATTTGCAAGTTGAAGGAACTAAATCGATGCAAGAATAAATAAGTTCCAAGTGGATGCAAGGTTATAAAAATATATTAAACCAGTAAGCTATTTGTACAATCCTTAAGCTAGCAAATTAAATAAAATATGAGAAAACTCTAGTAGTTCAAATTAAATTAGCTAATAGTACCTTTAGTTTATTGGAGTTTATTTTGTAGGCATATTATTTTCACAAATAAAACTTTATTTGAGCTAATTAACAATTAACTACTAATTAAATTGAATGAACAATTTTATAAGAAATATGTAATGAAATTAAAGAGATGAGTAAGAAAAACTAGCTAGTGGGAAAGCATATCACGATGACACATTGTCCTAAAGGTATTATTGCCTCCTTACGTACAGGTGATAGCGGCTAACAATCGTTCAAAGATACAATCCCAAGAAGCTTACAGCTAGGTTTTTAGTGGGTACATCCAGTGGATGACAAATGAACTTGTCTTCGAACAAGTTGACAAAATAGTGAAAATTAAGAGAGAAAATATGAAAGAACACAATAGAAAATATGGAATAATAAGTTTTGATTGGTATCAAATGAGACTTAGAACCCTCTATTTGTAGGACAAAAAGTAGCCGGTATGTAATGGTTATTGACTTAATAACTATAATAAGCCCATAAAAGTTTTTGTAACCCCCAATTAAATTTGGTTAAAATAATTAAATTAAAATATTAAAATCGTAAATAAATTTTTTAAAATTATAATCTTTTAATATTATTTCTCAACATGTTCAAAACTGAATATATTTTGAAATTAAAAAAGAAAAAGAAAAGGAACTTACTAAATAATTTCAAAATCAAAACAAACCTGACTTAAATTTAGCTTAAAATCAGAGTTTTCACGTTTAATTATCAAACAACCCCTAAGAAATATGACTTAAGCAAGTCTGGCAACCTAATTGGCCTCAAGGAATTTCAGTCCTTAATGCTATGTTTCAATCTCAAAAGAAATAAAGGAAATAAAAAAAATTTGATAAAAGGTTGTTGTAAATGAATTAACTTCTTCAAAGCATTTTTGAAATAAACATTGAACTAGCAATTTATTATTTTAAGTATACAACTACTGAATGTGGATCGCATTTTTGAAATAAACATTGAACTAGCAATTTATTATTTTAAGTATACAACTACTGAATGTGGATTGAATCACCAATAACTAATCACCTAAAAGGGCAGGGCAGAGATAAGTTGGGCTGAGAATCGAAGTCATAGAGCTACAAAATATATAAAACTATTGACAACCTTGATGCCTGCATGGCTTAGCTAAAATGCCTAGAAAAAGCTTAGGATAAAGTGGGTGAGAAACTTAGCAAGGTTTATCAATTGGCTGATCTTACATGGTAGCAATGCATCTGTCCAAATTCCCCACTTTCACCATTCTATCTTTTTCTCTGCCCACTTCCATTTTTCCTTTTTCGATAATATGACAGAACTTCATCGGGATGATATCTTGTAACCTCACTAAAATATTACTCCCCCCTTACGTCTCTCTTATCTCCTTCTTTCACTCATATCCTGTTTACATTCTTTTTTTTTTTTTTTTTTTTAAATCACTTTTGGAAAACTATCTCTTCACATAAAGCGGTGCTACAAGTCCAGTGTAATTACCGCATTTTAAATTCCCGTCCGAGGTGTCATTATGGTTTGCTTGTCTAAGGTGTCGGCATTTAATACAAATTTACCACGCAGGAGAACTTGTTTTACATGCAACCAGCAACGGTCAACATTTTTTGGAACCGGTAATTACACAGTGAAAAACTAGGCATAAACACAGTAAAAACTTTTACAAGCATTCAAAATACACAAAACACAGTTAAAAACATTAACTAAGACAGTGAAAACGTAGCATACATTAAAAAATTGAGCATAAACACAGTAAAAACTTTAACAAGCATTCAAAATACACAAAATACAGTTAAAAACATTAACACAATAAAAATGAGAGATATAGTAAAAAATGTCTAGCAAAGCACACTAAAAATCATGAAAAATACACCTTAAAGACATGGATAAACATAGTAAACACTTTAGTGTTAGGTTAACACAATAAAAATGCAACATAGAGTCAAAACTTGCACAAAACACAGTGAAAATGAAGAAACACAGTAGAAATTTAAAAACAGTAAAAACATTAAAACATTAAAACAATTTAAAAACACCGGATAAACACAGTAAAAACTTAAAAATGTTAAGACAATTTAAAAACCCAGAACGCATTGAAAATGAAGAAAAACACAATTAAAAGATCACTAACACAATCGGAATTCAAGATATGGTGAAATACAATTTAGAATTTACACAAATAGGGAAAACATATCATACAATGAAAAAGACGGCATAAGCACAGTAAATAGTTTATACACATTGGAAATGCACATAACACATTAAAAAAACGTTAACACAGTGAAAATTACAACATACAGTGAAAACTTGCATAAAACACGGTGAAAATAAAGAAACACAGTAAAAAACTTATAAATAGTAAAAACTTAAAAACGTTAAGAAGATTTAAAAACACAGGATAAACAAATGTCCAACAGAACAATATTGAATTTCATATTAAATATTAGGAGTTTGTGGAGATCTGAACTCACCAAATTGACTGTTTGATAAGTTAATCAAACTTTCCTCAACTTTTACCTCCTTTAATTTCTCAGATCTTAAACTCTTCTTCTGTGGTTCAGATTTGCAAGACCCTTTTATCTTCTGCAAACATGATACATCACTTGAGACTTGTGTGTGAGAGTATGCTTGAGTTATTTTGTGAACTTCAATATCAAAAAGCTGTTCTCTAAGTCCCTCCTCTGTCCTAAAAATTTCTAAGATAAGATCTTCAAGCTGTTTAACTCTATTAGCATGTCTTGCAAAATATTATTTCCCAATATTGTTTGCAAACATCAAAACTTACTCATAAAAACAAAAATTACTCAATAACAAAAAGCTTTTTAAAACATAATTATATTAACACAAAAATGCATTATTTGTACAGTGAAAAACAATGCTCTTATAACTGAAAATACCTGAAAATGTATTATCATAACTTCTTCTCGCATCCATACCATCCAAATTAAGCTTCAATACTTTTTTACTTAATTCTTTTTTATCTTCTACCATCTTTTATTTTGCTCATGTTTAACTTTAAGTTCTGCTTGCAGCTTTGTCATTGTCTCATCATTTACATCCAAAATGTTTTTCCCACCTTCAGATTATTTATATTATATAGGAAAACATTAGTTAACTAAATTGAAAAAACTTACGTAGAATCGTTTGATATATTTTTTTGAAAAAATGTATACCTTTAGTAGCTACTTTTTTTGCATCTTCTTTCAATCTATTATTCTCATTTTGAAGCTGACTATTCAATTATTTTAACAACTTCTTGTTGTCTGCTAACTCTTGCATCTTTATGATCAAGTTGTAAAAAAATTCATTACATTTTTGGGATCAAAATCAACAAGAGGATCGATGGATTGTTGTTCTTGTTAGAAGTATGCCCTAAAACCAATCCTAAAGGGTATATTAAGTTTCATATTATCAATATGTGGAAGGTATAACTTATCTAATATGTTCTAACATATATGATAAGGTCAATGAATAAATGATAAGAGAAATATGCATCTCAAGGAGTTGAGATAGAGAGACTGATATTTCTCATATACATCTATTCTAAAAGAGTTCCTACTCAAAGGTTTATTAAAGTGGATATTTAATTAACCGTATGAAGAGTAGCACAGATTTAAACCAACTCATATGGAGGATAGGTAGTCTTTCCTATCAGTGTAGTGACACTTAGGTTAATCTGTGGGTGCATATTAGAGAATATGTACACTGAACATGATCTACAAAGAGTATTCCTATGGTAGTTCTGTCAAAGGAATATTCTAGTGTTATGTCCATTTATTTGGTAGTCCTTAGACCTGAGACACCATAGCTGTCTTGTGCATAGGTTGCTAGAGTTTGATAGTATCTTGTACAGCCTTATCCATAAGGTTGTAATTGGTGCTCATTGGCTCTAATGAGTTATGCATGAAGATGGATGAGTGTGCAATAAGGGATCATCACTCTCAGTTATATGAGAGAGAATGTCAGGATAAGTTCACAAAGATAATTCTCAAAGGGAACCTCTGGCCAGAGTGATAGGTAAACAGTGAAAAGAGTTTCACTGCGATTATCTTATTGAGATTATATTTTGTGGAACAGATATCAAGTTGTTGAGATAGGGTTTGACTAAAACCATACCTATTATCTTAACTGTGACATTAGGGGATGAAGGATTAAATAACATGAAGGGTTCACATAGTTCTGCTATTCACCTAAACCTAGGGAATGTCATGATATGTCGCTAGATGTCACTCATGACCAGTGAAAGCCTATTGATAAAGTGTTATCAATGAGGGCAAAATTGGAATCGTTCCAATTGAACCTTAAAATAGAAAGTTTCTATTTTTGGGAGACATAGAGATGTCCCTGTCACTGCTAGGTTAGGGTGAACCCAAAGGGTCACACACAATAGAGAGTAAGTGAGTTCCTTAAACTTGTGGGAGGGGAATCCTGTCTTTGAGTTAAGTTTGACTTTAATAATTAAAGGTTAATTAATTAAAAGTCAAAACTAACCAAGAATAGGATTACTCTATTCAAGGATGTTTGGTCATGCTAGCACTAGTAACCAAACACCCCAAAAGAGGAGAAAGTCTATAAATACATGTGTTTAACACACTCTAGGGTTAAGTGTAACCCTAGGGCCGAATTCTCTCTCCTCTCCCTCTCCATTCTAGCTTGCTCACAAAGGGTTGTGGAAGACTAGAAAGCTTGAGGAGTTTTGCTCTCGTGTGGATACGCTTTGGAGGTTTCATCCGTTTGAAACTCGAAGGAAGGCTACATCGAAGATCGTAATCAAGTAAGATTTATTTATATTGATTATTTGTATTTGATTATATACATGACCTGATGCTTGAATCGTTCTTGGAGGTTTTGTGAACATGGATTGTTTTTATAAAACGAAAAAGTTTTGTTTTACCTCTTCCGCTGCGAATCCATGTCTGTGGTTTTTCACAGAACCTTTAAGTTCTTCTTTTCCACCAGATCCAATTCCTGGCGTCTTAGGAATATATGTTCTCCCACTATTCACTTGTTCCCGATCATGCAACTATTTTCCATTGTTGTCAAACCCGGACCGGACCAGCCGATTCAACCAGTTGAACCAGGAACCAGGAACCAGGTGCCTCACCGGGTGGTTCAACCCCCTAAAACCTAGTCTTAATAAAAATCGGCTTATTTAATAAAAATCGGACAACTTGGCTGTTGAACCGATCAACCCGGGTTAGAAAATCGGTCGGGTTTTAGTCAATTTTTTTTTTTAAAAAGGGTGCTAAAATGACTAAAATATCCCCAATTATTTTAAAGTCTCTTAAAGCCAAGAAGGCAAAAAAGGCAAATTAGAGTAAAAAATCCCAAATAGCAAAAAGAAACCCAAGGCACCTAATTTAATAATACAATATTCTTATTTTACATTTAAAAAAAACAATATAATAAATATTGATCAAGAGTAATTATCAATTTTCAATTTTGATGACTGCTGATCGCTCCAAACAAGGGATGTCATTCCTTGTTTACAATCAAAATTTAAAATTTATAAAAGAACTCGTGCTTGTAACCTCTATTCGTTGAAACTATGGTTTTCACACGGGTGTCGATCCACAGGGACTAAAGGCTGAGTTATGAGAAACTTAAGTGAGTTTGATTCTAGTTAAGGAACAATTTTTAATTTTGATGAGTTGGTTTGTTTAAACTAAAGAATATAAAATAAATGATAAAAAGCCTTGGGTTTTCGAATCCACTTAACTCGCATCAATCGCATTAATAAGTTGATTAGGGTTTATGCATATCCATGGTAGTGGTGATTTAGACTACAATAATAAACCATCCAAAATAATCATGCATATATGAATCAAGCATGGATCATTCCTTTAAGGCATGTACTGTAAAACGAGAATGCATAATCCATCCAAGTAGGGCATGAATCATCTTACTTCACATACACATGGTCGATAAGAACCATTGTATAGCAAATATAATTGAAATCATATAAAACAATCATATTAATGGATGAAAACATTTAAAACCAAATTGCACTAAAACAAGATTCTCAAAGTTATACAATCACCATAAACATGTACAAAACCCAAATCCAAACTTTACGAATACAAAAGAAAGGAGAGAAGCTTCATCTTTAACTCAAGAGAGAAACCTAGCCTTCCATAGTTGGGGGAGAGTTGTCACAGTTATTCTTTCTGTTAGAAGTATGCCCAAAAACCAATCCTAAAGGGTATATTAATTTCATATTATCATATTTGGAAGGTATAACTTATCTTATGTGTTTAAACATATATGATAAGGTCCATGAATAAATGATAAGAGAAATATACATCTCTAAGTTGTTGAGATAGAGAGACTGATATTTCTCATACACATTTATTCTAAAGAGTTCCTACTCATAGGTTTATTAAAGTAGATATTTATATAAACCATCAAGAGTAGCGCATATTTAAACTAACTCTTATGGAGGATAGGTAGTATTTCCTATCAGTGTGGTGACACTTTAGTTAATTTGTGGGTGGATATTAGAGAATATATACACTGAACATGATCTACAATAATATTTTCTATGGAGGTTATGTCAAAGGAATATTCTAATGTTGCGTCCATTTATTTGGTAATTCTTAGACCTAAGACACCATAGCTGTCTTATGCATAGGTTGTTAGGGTTTTATAGTATCTCCTACAGCCTTAACTATGAGGTTGTAATTGGTACTCATTGGCTCTAATAAGTTATGTATGAAGATAGATGAGTGTGCAATAGGGAATCATCACTCTCACTTGATGAGAGAGAATGTCAGGATTAGTTTACAAAGATAATTCTCAAATTGAATCTCTGGCCAGAGTGATAGGTAAACAGTGAAAGGAGTTTAACTGGTTTACCTTATTGAGATTATATTTTGAGGAACAGATATCAAGTTGTTAAGATAGGGTTTGACCGATAATCATACCTATTATCTTAACAGTGACATTAGGGGATGAAGGATTAAGTAACATGAAGGGTTCACATAGTTCTGCTATTCACCCAAATCTAGGATACATCATGATATGTTGCTAGATGTCACTCATGACTAGTGAAAGCCTATTGATAAAGTGTTATCAATGAGGGCATAATTGGAATCGTTCCAATTGAACCTTAAAATAGAAATGTTAGCCTTATGGCTTCCACCCTTGTTGATTGATTTTGATGATAACAATCATTGTCTTGTGATTCTATTTGTTCATATATTGTGTTTATTTGCAAGTATGAATTGCGGTTTCATGATCTTTGCATCATGGACTTATTATTGCATCATTGATTTGTACCTAAGATATGCTATATGATTCTTTAGTAATGTTTTGCATATATGCATATTGTTAGGGGGAGCCACAAATCATTGATTGATTTATTTGTTTCATTGATTGATTTATTTGTCTCTATATGCAAATTGTGTTCAATGTTTGTCATCAACAAAAAGGGGAGATTGTTAGCCTTATGACTTCCACCCATATTTGTTAAATGATTTTGATGATAACAAACATTGTGTTATGTTTATTCAATTGTGCATATGAATACATTGTTGTATTGCACATGATAATATTGTTGTATTACATATGAATATATTGATATATTGCATATGAATATTTTGATGTTCATTCATGTTTAATGCCAAACCTTTTTGAATGAATGTTTATTGTTTGACAATGTCATATTAGTTACTTGATTAACATTGTCATACTTATTTATTGTTTGTTTGGCTAACCTTATTGATTGATTGACATTATTCTATAGTTCTTGTATATCCATTTTGGTATATGTGTTTATAAGAATATAATAGGATTCAAGTTGTCAATGAAGAAGGCTCAAGCAATCATGAAGCTCATGCACTACATTGAACCTTATGTGGATATGTATATTTTGTATATTCACTAAGGACCATGAAGAGAGCCATTGCATTGATGCAATCCAAATGAAGCCAAGCTCAAGTCTAGCACAAGCCAAGCTCAAGTGTTGAAGATTTTGCTTTTGTTCTTGTGTGAGTGCTTAGGATTTATATTGCAAATCTCTCTTTAAGATGAACTAGCATTGGCTCAAAGAACATGCATTAATAACCTCAACTTTGATTTAATTTGGAAAATTATATTTTGATTAAAAGTTGATTCAAACTCATAATGGGCTATATGGATTTAAAGACAAAATGTTTTATACTTATTTTTTTGGCCTAAACATCTTTGGAAAACATTTTAAACTTGCCCAAAAATGTTTTGGAACTCTTAGTCAACTTGTTCAAGTGTTATTAGTTGATTTGGACTTGAGAAATCTCAATTATTAGCTTTGCAACATTTCTAGTCGACTAATCTAGTCATTTTAGTTGACTAAGAATGAAAACAAAAGTTGGTTTTGAGAAAATCCTCTCCTAGTCCACTAATCAGCCCTGTCTAGTGGACTAACAGTCTCCTAGTCGACTAACCACCCCTGTCCTAGTCGACTAATGATCTCCTAGTAGACTAATCACCCCTGATTAGTCGACTAATGGCAGGTCAGTAGCCTGTTTTGGAAATATAAGTTCCTAGTCGACTAACAGACCCTTCTTAGTCGACTAACCGTGCCCGGGAACATTTTTAAAGGTATTTTTAAGCCTTCTAGTCGACTAATCAAGTGTTCCTAGTCGACTAATCGACCCCCTGCTCTATAACAGCTAGTTTTTAACACTCCAAACGGATATATTTTGACCCCCAACGACCATATATGTTTTGGAACCTATTTATACTCATTCTATGAGTCTTGAATCAACTAATGATCATATTCAATCATACACAAACTTAGTCTACATCATTCTTGTGTGATTTATTCATTTTGATTCATCATTCTCTCTTGAGCCATTGAATAGTTCTTAATCTTTGAGAGATTATAGTGTGAGTTTCATTATTGTACATCTTCTACTCATTAATGAGTGTTCTTTATTGTACTCAAACCTCATATTGTAATCTTGTGAGTTGTAAGGGTTGAGTATAACCCTTGTAGGTGAGAATCTACCACCTAGAAAGTAGATTGTGGGTGAGTTGTCTTCCACATTGAAAGAAGGCAAGTTGTAAAGGTTTCTCCACCTTGAAGGAGTGATCCATAGTGGATTGTGGAATCCTCAAGACGGGGCTCTTGAGGCGTGGACGTAGGCAGAGACCGAACCACGTTAATTCTTGTGTTTGAATCACTCTAACTCTTCTCTTGCATTTCAATTCATATACTTGCTATATTAATTGTTGTTCAATTCATATACTTATTATATCAATTGTTTCATTGTGATTCAAACATTATCTTCCGCTGAATTAATTTTTATTTGGTAATTATTTTGAAAAGTTTGCAATACCTCTATTCACCCCCTCTAGAGGTATATATTTGGGCCAACAAGAAAGTTTCTATTTTTTGGAGACATAGAGATGTCCTTGTCCACTCCTAGGTTGGGGTGAACCCAATGGGTCACACACAAACAAATAATATAAGTGAGTCTCTTGAATTAAAGAGAGTGGGTAATTTTTGAATTAATAATTAAATAAGAGCCTTGTTATTAATATTTAATAATTAAGGAATTTAATTATTATTGGAGATAATATTAATAGAAACCCTAGTGGTTCTCTATAAATATAAGGTGATGGGTGCTAGCACTAGGTAACCCACTCATCAAAAGAGAAGGAGGCACAAAATTAGAAGGGGGAAACCCTAGGGTCGAGACCCTCTTCCCTCTCCTAGCCGTGAGCTCTCTCTCTCCCCTTTTGAAGCTTGTCTCTTCCATTGTTTGAGAAGTGCAATAGTTCAAGAGGTCTTGTGTTCGTATGGATACCATCGGAGGCTTCTTACGTTTTGAAGCTCGTGAGGAAAGCTACATCGAAAGGCAAAACAAGTATGTACGTTTTATTTTATTAAATGTATAATCTTGTTTTATATTATTTATGGTTCCATGCTAGTTCGAATCTCTGCTGGATTTCGATGAAGGATTCAAAATTTTAAAAATGTTTTTCTCGGCCTTCAGCTGCGAATCCGGGTTTCATCGATATCCTTCCAATGGTATCAGAGCCAAATCAAGTATAACCATGAATATAATGATAGCTATAATGGAAATAATTAATTAAAATCAAAGTTTTATGGTTTAGGAAACCTCAAAGAATTCGGCCATGGAGGTTGCCTCCTTATTAATTGTTTTGGTTCTTGTTTTGTTTGTGTTTTTAAATGGCAACTAGGGTTTATGTAAAACCCTAGCTAGAAGGATTCAGATCAAGTGGGGGCTGCCTTTATGCTTTTCGGCAATATGGGATTTCATCCCTTGGGTGTTTGCATCATAGGGTTTAATGAAAACCTTTCTTGGGATTTTCGGACCTAGTGGGGTTGATCCCCTATATGATTATATGTTTGGGGTTTGTTCCCTTTGTTGTATAGAAGCTTGTAGTATGATCAAAACCCACAAGGTATGTTCGGCCCTCTCTCTCTCTCTTCTTTTGTCTCTCTGTTCACGGCCATTTAGGGTGCGTTTGGTACGCAGGTTAGGAATCTCAAGTCTGGGAATGTCTAATCGGGAGGTTTGGGTTTGTAAACTTTGTAACTCCAAACCATTGTTTGGAATGTTGGGATCAGGATTAAGATGACTGGGCTTCAAGCCTGACCTGTGTTTGTTTGGACCATCAGGATTACAAAAATTATTTATGAGATTACAAAATTATCCTTCATGCTGCCCCCATTTTCCCCTATAATCATCAAAACCCTAGCCTCTCCCCATTTCAGATTTCGACGGCGAAAGCATTTGGATCGAGAAGAAGGGGCAGATTTCCAGATCCGTCACCGTCACCGGAGTGGTTCTTCTCTACATTTAGCTGGTTCTTCTCTGCATCAACTGCCAAATTGTCTTCTTCTTCTTCGTCCTTCTAGCAACCGGAGTGGCAGAATCGGCTGAACCGCAAGCCGAAGTACTCTCTCTCTCTCTCTCTCTCGATCATATGATGATAAAATTTCTATCATCTTCGT
>JAESVK010000909.1:432360-442366 GCA_017140935.1 Hamamelis virginiana | reverse complement strand
AGTACCTCGGCTTGCGGTTCAGCCGATTCTGCTACTCCAGTTGCTAGAAGGACAAAGAAGAAGAAGACGACTTGGCAGTTGATGCAGAGAAGAACCAGCTAAATGCAGAGAAGAACCACTTCGGTGACGGTGACGGTGACGGATCTGGAAATCTGCCCCTTCTTCTCGATCCGAATGCTTTCGCCGTTGAAATCTGAAATGGGGAGAGGCTAGGGTTTTGATGATTATCGGGGAAAATGGGGGCAGCATGAATGGTAATTTTGTAATCTCATAAATAATTCTTGTAATCCTGATGGTCCAAACAAACACAGGTCAGGCTTGAAGCCCAGTCATCTTAATCCTGATCCCAACATTCCAAATAATGGTTTGGAGTTACAAAGTTTACAAACCCAAACCTCCCGATTAGACATTCCCAGATTTGAGATTCCTAACCCGCGTACCAAACGCACCCTTAGGGTTTGAGAAAACCCTATTGGGGTTCACAGCCATGGGGTTTTTACCCCTATGGCAATTCGGAAATTGGGTTTTAGAAACCCTAATGTGATTTGCATGTCTCTTGATTAATTTTAAATAGTTTAAAGTTTGATTCTTGTTACATACAATTCTTGATTTAAAATTGTTTAAATTAATACATTAATGGAGTTTTGTTAAGATGTAACAGTGGCCATTTAGGGTTCTTCAAAAACCCTAATTGGATTGATGATGGTGGCTGGAATTTGGTATAGGAAACCCTAAATCAATTTAGGAAACTTCTTGATTTGAAATTAGAAACCCTAATTGTCAAATCTTGAATTCCCAAGTTTCCTATTTTGAAATTATTCAACTTTAGGAAAGTTTCTTAATTTGTTTTGATTATTTATTATTTGAATTATTTGAATTAGGAATATGTTAGCAACTAGTTTAAGGTTTATGTGCAACCCTAAATTGATGGATTAGGTAAGGATGTAAATCCCTAACGCTAACCCTAAAACCCTAGTTCACTCTCTCTCTCCCATTACCTCACAGCCACAAGGGTTGGGAACCCTAATGGCCTTGATTTTATTTTATTTTTCATACCTTATGTTCTTCATATGTTTTATGAATTGTTTATGATGTTTTCAAAAGTAATTTTATTGTTTTTGAAAATTAAAAATGAGAAACAAGTAGGTTTGATGAAAATTGTTTTATAAAAATACTTTTTGGTATTCTTGAGAGATTGAGCAATTCATACGATGAATTGATGTTTTTAATTGCTTAAAAATGTTTAGGAATGTTTCTTAATGATAAATAAACATGTTATAAGTGTTTTGGCACGATTATATATAGCTTGGATTAATTTTAAAATCGTTTTAAGATTAAAACAAGGTTGTTGTTTTTCTGGGCAGCAACTATGTAGCTTTTGTAAAATTTATAAAAAATATTTTCTGAGATTTTTGAAGGCTTTCCACTTATTGAGTTTATTAATATAAGGTCTTAGCTAAGTTTAGGAAGTGTTCTCATGACTTGTTATGACCTAGGTTAGCCACACTAAGGTTTTTGTGATTAAGAGTCAAATCTGAAAATTCTGACTCTCTATCGCAAAAGGCCTTAAAATGATACCAAACGTTGGAATCAAGTTACGAGACCCTTGCCATTGGAAAGAGGATTGAAAAACCTAGTGAATTGAAGTGATCCCATGACTTATTTGATTCTTGGTTAGGCCCTATAAAGCTATTTGTGAAGAAATTCCAGAATCTGCCATGGTTTGAAGTTCATGTCACGAAATGCTTTAAAGTGATACCAAACGTTAGAATCACTGAATGAGACCTATTCCATTTGAAAGAGGACTACAAATCCTTGTGAAATAGAGTATTCTCATATTTTAAAAGGTTGTTTTAACATAAGAAAGTTTGGTCCCAAAACAGTAGTTGAATTCTGAAATTTTTGTTGAAAAATAGAAATTGCTTCTTTCATAGAATTTTTCTTTTTGAGTTATTATTTATTCCACCATTGTAGGTTAATAGTGATTAATCTACTAGGTATATTAAAGTGTTAAATGCATGGTAGGAATTGTGAGAATGATTTCTCAAATTAAATTCTTTGTATTCAAAACCCTAATTACTTCATTTAGGAGTTTTATTTGTTTTAAGAAAGAAACTAGTATTATCATATGTGTTGTGATAGGATTCTTTTAATGCGATTAAAAGAACTTGATTATTATTATAAGATAATAATAATGGGATTATTATTGTTAGATAATAATAATAACATGACTTTAATTAATTATATGCCATTTGCCATTATTGCCTTTGCTTAATGTAGTTTTATTTTATGCAATGTGATTGTATAATTGTTAATGGATGATTATGGACTTAAGACCAATTAAAATGAGTTGTGATTGGCCGCATGTGATGTGTTAGGTTTATTTGAATGGGTTGTATTTAAATTTATTTAAATATGGTGATGTAATTAATTTGGGTCTTGCATGCCTTTTTCCCTCTCTCTACATGTGTAATCCTCTTCTCCTTAATCCCTTTCTTTTTATTAAATTGTAATGTTCAATTCAAGAAAGCAAGTGGTGGACTCAAGGAACATGGTGGATTCTTGTACGAGAGGAAATCAAGGATTTAATAAGGACTTGGCATGGACATCAAGATCTTGAAAAAGATTTAATTGTCGCTATGTAATAGTTGCATAGATTATTATTACGATCACCCAAACTTCATTTTTAGACCTAGGTTTCATCTTTTATGGCTCAAAATATGAACCCACCCTTAAAAGTCCATAATCAATCCTAGGCCCATATATATATATGTGATGTATGCTTGTTAGGGCCTAGACCTAATTCATTATATGTTCAAAATGAATCCACCCTAGCCTCCAGGAGGTCAGTGGGAGGATAATTGAGAACTAATAATAAAAGTGAGTATAAAAATTTATACATACATACATACATATATATATATATATATATATATATATATATATATATATATGAATCATGTGATGTATGTTTGTTTATAAAAATGAGACCATTTTATAAAACCCTTTTTATCACAAAATTAAGTTGTAAGGAAGAGGCCTTGGGCTTTATCCTAGCCTCCACCATTACATGATAAGTGGATCTTTATGGTGGATATGTTTGGCTGCAAATTTGTGGGAACATATTCATCCTGAGGGTTCATACTTTCTTGTATTAATATTGGATATCATAAGGTGCGATAATGGTGCATCCCAAGAAACTATTATGTGAGGGGTGTAACATTCAATTGACCATACTTATGTGAATGGTGGGTGTGACTTAACTAAAATGTACTATCCAAGAAACTATTATGTGAGGATACTACAGTTTAGAGGCTAAATGATGATTGGAACTTGCTTAGGAGAAGTATTAGGATAAAGAATTATACACTCATTAAGGGTTAGTATCCAAGAACTTATTATGTGAGGATTACTAATTTTTAATGGGACCCCAATCCCTGCTATGAAAATTCAAAATTTTGAAATTCCCAAGTCTCATCTAAGAGTGTATGGGATTTGAAAAAAATAGTGGGAGGTAACATAAAAACTAAAGACCAAAAGTTTTTATGATTTATTAATATGAAATTTATAATTATTATTTTCTGTTGTAGATGGCACCTTTAAACCCTCTCTCTCGAATTCTTGATGACAACCATTTGACTGGTCCAAACTTTAATCACTGGATTAGAAATCTAAAAATCGTTTTGGCCGATGATAAAATTGACTATGTCATTAAGTCTCCACGCCCCAATGCTCTGCCTGAGGGGGCATCAGAAGAGGAGAGAGACACTTACAACAAGTGGCTTGAGGATGATGTGCAGGTGAGATTCTACATAATGACATCAATGACCAATGAGCTGCAAAGACAATATGAGGTCATTGACAGTTCACATGCGATAATCACCCATCTTAAGGAGTTGTATGAGTCACAGAATAGAGTTGTATGGTATAACACTGTTGGTGAACTCTTCTAATGTAAGATGGTAGAGGGAACATCAGCTAATGAGCATTGTCTCAATATGATCCGGAACATCCATGCCCTTCATGATATTCTACTTCACTCTCTTCCTTCGAGTTTCAAATAATTCATTATGAATTTTCACATGTCTGATGTAAATGATAAAGTCTCATTGACTGAGTTGATGAACATGTTAGTGACTGCTACGGAGACCTTGAAAAAGGACTCCAAAGGAAATGCTTTGGTTATTGATGGGGCCTCAACTTCTAAATCTAAGCCCAAGGGCAAGGGTAAGAAGAAGAAGAATTCCAATCTTAAGCTAAAAGGAGGCGTGAAGAAGAAAGATTCGAAAGGAAATTGTTTCCACTGCGGCAAAACTAGTCATTGGAGGAGGAATTGCAAGGAGTACCTGGCCTCTTTAAAGAATGGTTCTTCTACTAGTACGTCTTGTTATTTATTCATTTACTAATTGTGAATTAGTATTCTGCTTATGGTATACGATACCTAATTGTGTTTTATTATACAATGTAATTGTATGTAGGAGACAAAGGGAAGCAGAAGGTCGAGTGAGCATAGAGCTGGCTATGTTTGGAAAGGATTAAGTGTTGGTGCCTTTAACATTGAAGCTTGATTCTTGACTAGTGTATTTAGATTTCAAAGAACTCTTTTATTTTTGCCAGTTGTAATAAATACTTCTTTTGAAGTTTTATTCAGTTTTGAATGTTTTGTTTTTAAATAGTTTATCTTTAATATTCGATATTTTAGATCATGTATGGAAATTATTTTAAAGTTCTTTATTCTTTGTGAATGCTGTGGATAAATACATATGATAGTGTATATAGGGATTCAATATTAAAATGATCAAATTAATAAATGAATCTTGATTCATTAATTAATATGAACCAATCACCTTACTAGTAATGAGATTAAAAGGGATAATACATAAGCTGCATAAACCTTGACTTTTAAAACTAAAAGAAAAATATTAAAAATATGTTAAACGATAGAGTTTAAAGATTATTTGTAAATATAAGATATTTCAAATAAACTTTAAAAATATGTTTTCTCAATAAAGAGTTATTTGAAAACATGGTTTCCACAATGGTTGAAAAATTATACCTTTGTAAAACATCAAAAGGAATTTTATGTTATTAAAAAGTTTAATACATGAAATACACTGTTTTCAAAAGGGCTAGTGGGAGCAAAAAAGTCATCAATTATTCTTACCTTTTCTTTATGAAGTATATACTTTAAATACTAACGTAGTATTAAGTATTAAGAATTCCATTTATAGGAATTCAAATCTCTTCAAAATTCATTTTGGAAGGATTTTTATATGAGCAAGATATTTGAGAAATATGAAACTCATATAAAAATAAATTACCAAAATAAAATTTATGGTTCAATTAAATTCAGCGGAAAATAAGCAAGATGATTAATTTAATTGAAATAGAGAGAATATGATAATGAATCACAACTCAACAAGATATATAGCAATTAAACAAATTTAAATGCAAGAGATAGAGTTAGAGAGATTCAAGCACAAGGATTTTAACGTGGTTCGATCTCCATCTACATTCACGCTTCAAGAGCTCCGTCTTGAGGATTTCACAATCCACTATGAATCACTCCTTCAAGGTGGAGAAACCTTTACAATAGTCTTCTTTCAAAGGTGGAAGACACTCACCCACAATCTAATTTCTAGGTGGTAGAAGGGATTCACACAACCCTTAAATCTCACAATATTACAAATGAAGATTGAGAAAGAGTACAATAGAGAAACTCCTCAAAGAGTAGATGATGTACAACAATAAAGCTCTCACTAGAATCTCTTAAAGATATGAACTAATTTGGCTTCAAGAGAGAAATATGAATCAAAGTGATTTAAGACTCATAAAATGAGTATAAATAGGCTTCACAAGAAATATAGCCGTTGGGAGTCAAAATTAAGTCGTTATGAGCAACATAGCATATTTAGTCGACTAGGACAAAAGTATTAGTCGACTAGAAGGTTTAAAATACCTTTGAAAATGTTTTCGAGCACGGTTAGTCGACTAAGAAAGGTGTGTTAGTCAACTAGGAAGGTGCTTAGTCGACTAGGACATAGTGCTTAGTCGACTAGGAGCTTATTTTTTAAAACATAGCTGCTGACGTGCGATTAGTCGAATAGACAAGGGTGATTAGTCGATTAACTCTAATTTTTTTTGAGCTGAAAGTTACATATTCAAAAACTAGACTTCTTAAGCTTTTCGTGCATATAAAGATCATAAAAAACGGAGTCTGGATGATGGATATATGCCCATTTTAAGTTGAAAGTTTTCGTCAGCAAAAAAATAGCATTTCAAAAACTATAAGTGTAAAACATTTTGTCTTTTGAGTCCATATAGCCCTTTATGAGTTTAAATCAATTTTTGACCAAAATGTGATTTTCCAAAGTTAAAACCTATGGTCTTTAAGTCATAGTCAATTGAGCCAATTATAGGTCATCCTATAGAGAGATTTACAATATAAATCTTAAGCACTCTTACACAAAAAAGAAATCAAGATCTTCATAGTTGATTCTTCAAGTCTTGTGTTTGGCTTGCGCTAGGCTTGCTTGGCTTCATCATTACACTTGAATAATGTTGTGGCACATGATAGGATTGCATCAATGCAATGGCTCTCTTCATGTTCCTTAGTGAATATACAACATATATATATCCACACAAGGTTCAATGTAGTGCATGAGCTTTATCTTCATGATGGCTTGAGCCTTCTTCATTGACAACTTGAATCATGTTCTTATAAATACATATACTAAAAAGGATATACAAGGACTAGAGGATAATGTCAATCACTCAACATAGTTAGCCAAATAAACACTCAATAAGGTTTGACAATTAAGCGTGAGTGTATAACAAAGTATTCATATGAACAATTGAATATACATATAACAATGTTTGTTATCATCAAAATCATTCAACAAAGTTGGATTGAAGCCACAAGGCTAACAGAATCATTTTTGAAGTTTCAATCAAAAGGCAAATTAAGTAAATGATTTAAATTGTTTAAATTGTTGTTCTTACTTTATTCATGATCTTATGGTTGTGTTCGTTTCAAGGGATGATTGTGATTGGGGATTCATGTTCTTTAAAAAGTTTTATCGTATGTTTCTTTCCTCTGCGAATCCTTTGTTCACAATTTTTCAAATACTAATAAAATCATGTTGAACATCTAAATATCGTCCAAAATTATACCCACTGAAAGCACTTCGTCGTTCCTCCCTCGCTAGGCTAATTAATCCCAACCTGCATCTGAAGGGGGGAAATATTTGGGTGAGCAAAACAACGGTTCAGTAAAACTCATTTACACTATCTCATTTCATGTTAGGTTTCGAATAGAATATGCACACAACAATAGATAATATAACCCCATACATCATCATATACTTTTAAAGCATGTTATTTATGTAAGGTTTTTATTACAACTTATAACATATTTGCATGTAATATATGCAATGTTTGTTAGAGATATGCCCTAAAACCAATCCTGAAGGGCATATCATATTCATATTATATGATATTGAGAAGGTATTAACTTATCTTATGTGTTCTAACATATATGATAAGGTCCTTGAATAAATGATAGGAGAAATATACATCTCAAATAGTTGAGATAGAAAGACTGATATTTCTCATATACATTTATTCTAAACAACTCCTACTCATAGGTTTATTAAAGTGGATATTTAATAGACCGCTAATAGTAGCACAGATTTAAACTAACTCCAAATGGGAGGATAGGTAGTCTTTCCTATCAGTGTAGTGACACTAAAGTTAATATGTGGGTGCATATTATAGAATATGTACACTGAACATGATCTGCAAGAATATTCCTATGGAGATAATGTCAAAATGAATATTCTTATGTTACATCCATTGGTAATCCTTAGACCTGAGACACCATAGCTGTTTTATGTATAAGTTACTAGGGTTTGATAGTATCTTGTACAGCCTTATCCACAAGGATGTAATCGATACTTATTGGCCCTAATAAGTTATGCATGAAGATGGGTGAATGTGAAATAAGGAATCATCACTCTCACATTGATGAGAGAGAATGTCAAGATTAGTTTACAAAGATAAGTCTCAACTAAATCTCTGGCCAGAGTGATAGGTAAATTGTGAAAAGAGTTTCACTACACTTACGTTATTGAGATTATATTTTGTGAAACATAAATCAAGGTGTTAAGATAGGGTTTGACAGAATACCATACCTATTATCTTAACAGTGACATTAGGAGATGAAGGATTAAGTAACATGAAGGGTTCGCATAGTTCTGCTATTCACCAAACCTAGGGTATGTCATGATATGTTGCTAGATATCACTCATAACCAGTGAAGGCCTATTGATAAAGTGTTATCAATGAGAGCATAATTGGAATTATTCCAATTGAACCTTAAAATAAAAAGTTTATATTTTTAAGAGACATCGAGATGTCCCTGTCCACTGCTAGGTTGGGGTAAACCCAAAGGGTCACACACAATAGGGTGTAAATGAGTTTCTTGAACTTGTGAGAGGGGAACACTATAATTGTAATGTGTTTGACCTTAATTATTAATGGTTAATAAGTTTAGGGGTCAAAACATAACCAAGAATAGGGTTGCTACAAATATGGATGGATGGTCATGCTAGCACTAGTAACCAAACACTCCAAAAAGAGGAGAGCTTATAAAAGAAAGAGAGGGAACCCTAGGGCCGTGAGCATCACTCATCCTAGGGCTCTCTCTCTCTAGCCGACACTCTCCTCTCTCCCTCTCCAAGCTTTGGTTGTGAAGGATAAGAAGGTTCGAGAAATTTTACGCCCGTGTGGATACCGTTGGAGGTTTCAAACTTTTGAAACTCGCGAAGGAAAGCTACGCTAAAGAATTTACAAGTAAGTATGTTTAATTGTTTTTAAATATATGTTCTTGTATGCTTAAACTCATGTCCCTATGCTTGAACGAATCGTGGATTGAATGCGATGATGGATTCTTTAAAAAGAAAATTTTTGTTTTAATCTTCCGCTGCGAATCCTTTGATTGTTGTTTTTGATTGCATCCTTTTAATGTTATGATAGATAAAATATGCAACATATGCATTCATACCTATCTCCATCAACTGCCCATCATCTGCGAAATAGAAACCAGTTTACAAAAGGCTTAGGTGCCTAGCCAAACGATGCTCCATCGTAAAAGCAAGCATCCACAACCACAGTACACCCCAACCTATGAGGTGCATATGTTATTCCCTGACATACAAGTATATTGTTAGAGGTATGCCCTAAAACCAATCCTATAGGGCATATCAATTTCATATTATATTAATTTGAAGGTACAACTTGTCGTGTGTATTTAAATATATATGATAAGGTCCATGAATAAATGAAAGAGAAATACGTATCTCAAGTTGTTGAGATATGGATACTCATATTCCTCATACACATTTATTCTAAAGAAGTTCCTACTCATAGGTTTATAAAGTTGACATTGATAAACCATTAAGAGTAGCACAAATTTAAATTAGCTCCAATATGAGGATATGCAGTCTTTCCTATCGGTGTAGTGACACTATAGTTAATCTGTGGGTGCATATTAGAGAATATGTACACTGAACTTGATCTGCAAGAATATTCTTATGGAGTTTAAATCAAAAGAATATTCTTATGTTACGTCCATTTGGTAATCCTTAGACCCGAGGCACTATAGTTATCTTATGCATAGGCCACTTGAGCTTGATAGTATCTTGTACATCCTTAACCATCAGGGTGTAATCAATCAGTACTCATTGGCTCTAGTAGGGTTATGTATGAAGATAAATGAGTGCGTAAGAAAGAATCGTCACTTTCATCTTTGATGAGAGAAAATGTCAGGGTTCGTTCACAAAGATAATTCTTAGTTTGAACTTCATGGCCATGGTGATGTTAGAAGTATGCCCTAAAACCAATTCTAAAGGGTATATTAATTTCATATTATAAATAATTGGAAGGTATAACTTATCTTTTATATATATATATATATATATATATATATATATATATATATATATAT
>JAESVK010000909.1:401312-412363 GCA_017140935.1 Hamamelis virginiana | reverse complement strand
TATATATATATATATATATATATATATATATATATATATATATATTGGATTAGATATTCTGTTTATAGATGTCATGTGTGCCAAAAGTCTTGGTTATCAAATATAAACATCTCAAAATATAAACTGGAAAAACCGTGATCGTCAAAAACTGTCACAGATTTTCTCAGTAACATTTCTAAGAAACCGACTGTCAGATCATTATGATTTTCGGCATGCATAACATACATAAGTATAGTATCTAATCCAATGGTCTTTTTTTTTTTTTTTTTTGAAACATGTATCCCACAATTATCTATTAGCTTCATGCTTACATAAACTTATGTAAGCATATGCTAACTCGATCATTCCTATATATATATATATATATATATATATATATATATATATATATATAAGTGTTCTAGCCAGCAAATGCTAACTTTAACTAAAGTCAGCAAAGAACACAAGTCCTTGGATTCCCATTCACTTAATAGATCATTCATCTCAAGATTCCAATCCAAGGGTTTGTGTTCTTTGTTTACATTAGCTTAAAGTCAGCAAATGCTCACTAGAACATTTTTCTATATATATATATATATATATATATATATATATATATATATATATATATCGGATTAGATATTCTGTTTATGGATGTCATGCATGCCAAAAGTCTCGGTTACCTAATGTAAACATCTCAAAATATAGATCGAAAAAACCGTGACCGTCGAAAACTATCACAGATTTTCTCAATGACATTTCTAAGAAACCGACAATCAAATCATTATGATTTTTGGCATGCATAACATCAATAAGTATAGTATCTAATTCAATGGTCCTTTTTTTTTTTTTTTTGAAACATGTATCCCACTTTGTGTGTGTGTGTGTGTGTATATAGGAATGATCGAGTCGACATATGCTTACATAAGCTTATGTAAGCATGAAACTCATAGATAATTATGGGATACATATTTTGAAAAATTGTTAGTTAAATTAGATACTATATTTATGCAAGTCATATTTGTCAAAAATCACAGTGATCTAACGGTCGATTTCTCGGAAATGTCATTGAGAAAAATTGTGACAGTTTTCAGCAATCACAATTTTTCATAGCTATATTTTGAAATTCTGACATTGGATCACCGTAATTTTTGGAATGCATGACATCCATTAGTACAGTATCTCCAATGGTCAATTTTTCAATATATGCATCCTACAATTATCTATGGGTTTCGTGCTCACATAACTTATGTAAGCATATGCTTTCATAACTTATGTAAACACATGCTTTCATAACTTATGCAAGCATATGTTGACTAGATCGGGACTATATATATACATATACCATACCGATCTTATAATGACGTCTTGACATTTCGAAATGTCATCTCATTTTCACAGAGATAAGTATTTTGAAAAATTGATCGTTGGGTTATATACTCTTTTAATGCATGTCATGCATACCAAAACTTACAGTGATCCAATGGTCGGTTTTAAGAATACAAATTATGAAACAACTGTAACAACATCTAACAGTAAATACCATCAGAGTTTTCGCACTCTATATTTTGAAACCAATTGTTGGATCACAATGATTTTTTGGCATAAATGATATGTATAAGAAGAGTATCTAATCCAATGGTAAGTTTTTCAAAATACTTATACCACAGTTTTGAGTGGAGGTTGAAAGATTGTGGCCATGGATTCACAGCGGAAGGAAACATGCAACAAAATTTTAACAAACTTGAATCCATCATCACAATCATCCCATAATACAAACTCAAGCATAAGATCATAAATAAAGTAAGAACACTAATTAAACTATTTAATTAACTTACTTGAATGCCTTTGTAAAAACTTCAAGAACGATTCTAAGCTTCAAAATGATGAAGCCTCCAAGGTATCCACATGAACACAAGACTTTGTAATTTTTTGCGATTGATCAACACTTGAGCAAAAACAAACTTGAGAGAGAGAGAAGATCACGGCTAGGAGAGGAGAGCTCCCTAGGTCACGGCCCCTATGTGGGTGGGGTGATGATCACTCTTCCTTTTAGGACTTAGATGGACTTAGTGCTAACATGCATCTATCCCCCTGTATTTATAGACAAATACTAGGGTTTCTAATTCTGCAACTTGATCCTCCTTAATTAACTATTAATTAAAGAGACACCCACAAGTTACTAAATTAGAAACTTTCCCCTCTCCTAAATTAAAAAGCTCTCTTGTGTCCTTTATGTGTGTGACCCATTGGGTTCACCCCAACCTAGTAGTGGAACAGGACATTTCATGTCAAGGTGACAATTCGAAATGTTACGATATTTTGACATGGTCATTTCTATATACATATATACAGTCTCGATCTAGTCAGTATATGCTTATATATCTTATGTAATAATGAAGTTAATATATAATTGTGGGATACATATTTTGAAAAACTGACCATTGGATTATATATTCTTCTTATGGATGTCATGCATGCCAAAAATCACAGTGATCCAATGTAGACGTCTCAAAATATTGATCGGAAAAACTATGACTACTAAAAACTGTCATTTTTCTTAGCGACATTTCTATGAAACCGATTATTGGATCACTGTGATTTTTGGCATGCATGACATACATAAGTAATCTAATTTAACGGTCAGTTTTTCAAAACAAGTATCTAACAGTTATTTACTAGCTTCATACTTACATAAACTTATATAAGCATATACTGACTTGATTATTTAACTAAAGTCAGCTAAGAACATAAGCCCTTGGATTAAAATCTTAAGAATCATCCATTAAGTGAATGAGAATCAAAGGGCTTGTGTTCTTAGTTGACCTTAGTTAAAGTCAGGTATCCTGACTAGAACACTCAGGGGCGAAGCCAGGAATTCAAGTGAGGGGAGACAAACATTAATTAATTGCTAACAGTTTATCCCAATTTAAAAAATTAAAAACACTTTTTGTTTATTTTTTTATCGCATTAGTTTGAGATATAACAAATTGCAAAAAATTATAATCCTTTGATATTTGATAAAATATATTTCAATTTGTTACATTTACAATTGTCCTCGACGGGACCCCATATTTTGAAAGCGCTGTATGATGGCTTCATTATCAACGCTATAAAATGCATCTCTCCCAATGAACACAACCAAACTATCATTCATGAATTGATCCCCCATTTTGTTACGCAACCGGTTCTTTACAATCTTCATAGCAGAAAATGCTCTCTCCACACTGGCAGTCGCAACTGGTATGATCAATGCTAATGTCAAGAGCAAATAGACTTCTGGATATACTTTGTCTTTTTTTGTCTCAACTAATTTTGCAGCAAGTTCACTTATCCCTTTCATATTTGAAAACTCACTATTGGAGCGCATATCAAAAATATAACTATCCAACTGATCTTTAAGTACTAGAAGTTTTCTTCCAGCAAATTCATTTGGATAAAATTGAGCAAGGCGGACCAATTTTTCCTCATCAAAATCATGGAATGAATTACATGGACTTAGACATGCCATACAAAGAAGCAGCTCAGTGGTTGTTTCAGTGAAACGATCACCTAACTCTTTGAGTTGTTTATCAATGACAACATAAAATATCCCAACTCGATAATTATGTAAGTTTGTGACTTCGTGACCTTTACGTCGAGGTCTCCCTTGAGCTACATACCTGTCTTCCATGTTAGGAACATCAACATTATAGTTTCCACAAAATGTGGAAACTTGATCAACCAAGAGTTCCATCCACTGTCCCTCATCTGTTGTAATCATTCCTTAGAAAGTTTCACAAGTTCCATAGCATTCACAATGTCTTGATCTTTTCTTTGTAATCTTGTGACAATTCATTTGTGATTGCTGATACATTTCTCATCACATGTAGATTGAAAATAAAATCAAATGTTCCCATTTTTTCCAATAAAAGTTTTGGTATACCTTTCGGTTCCAAGCTTGAAGTATCTTCTAATATTGTCTAAAGAACATCTATCACAGACTTGTACAAATGCTGTAAACTAACCAATGTGCCATAATGAGATCCCCAACGTGTATCACTAGGCCGTATTAAAGTAGTTTCTTGATTTAGGCCTTGTCCACTTGTAAGGTCACCAATATCAAAGGCTTCACTGAGTTCTTGAGCACATTTGTCTCTAAGAATGCCACGTCGCTTACACGAGCCTCCTACAACATTCACCACACTATTAACCAAGGTAAAAAGCTCGTCTACATCAGCATGAGCTCTTGCCTCAGCCACAAGAGCTAATTGAAGTTGATGAGCAAAACAATGAACATAAAAGGCTTGCTCATTCTCCTTCAATATAAGAGTTTTAAGACCATTAAACTCTCCTCGCATGTTGAATACCGAAAAAACGTTCAACCACATGCCCCTTATTGTCTACATAACGCAATGCAACTGCCATCTGCTGCTTTACAGACACATCACGGGACTCATCAACCAAAATGGAGAATAATGAATCACCAATGTCTTTGATAATAACATTGAGTGTTTCAGCTGCAGCAGCACTAACTATGTCTCTTTGAATGTCAGATGATGTTAACTTGCAATTAGTTGGAGCATTTCCCATTGCAACAGCTTTCACACTTTCATTCTAACCACAAAGCCAATGTCGAAGCTCAAGGAAGTTTCCTTGATTTTTGGAATCATCAGATTCATCGTGGCCACGAAAATGCAAGCCCTTGTTTTAGAAGAAATCGAATGCAATCAATTGATGCATTTAATCGAACTCGATAATTCTTCTTATCTTTGCTTGTCTGCTTGGAGATGATTGATTGGATGCTTTGGTTTGGATTAATCAAAGCCTGACACTTCCTTAAAGCTTTATTATGAGAACTGGCATTAGAGTTTCCAACGTGTTCCTGTAGCTTTTGAGAATTCTTCTAATCTGAAAAGCCTTCAGTAAAAAAGGCCTCACCACCCCCTTGGTTTCCCACTTCAGGTTTAAAAGATAGCAACACAAGCAAAATGCTGAATCTTTAGCAATACTATACTCTAACCACTGAGGATACATATCAAATCAATTCTGGTTAAACTTCTGTATTCCCTGTGTAGTTTGCTTACGTGGAAAATTATGGTTGCGAGGTTGGCATGGACCCCCAAGCCAATATTTTTTTCGAACTTGGTCTCGAATATTTTGATCATAATCTAATATTCGAGGTCGTTCCCCAGGATCCGCAGGGAGTTCTTCCAAGTTAAATTTATCACCCTCTACTACTATCTCTATAGGAGGCGTTGGAGCTTCCATCTCTACACTCTCATTTAAACTACCTTCCTCCATTCTTTTCTTTAAAGGAGGTGTGGGGGCTCGTATATTTGGGGACTCATCTGAACCACTTTCCCCCATTCACTTTCTTGAAGAAGGTGTTGGTGCCTCCATTTCGGACTTTTTTTTTGAAGAATGAAAATATATCTGTTTCAAATTTAAACTAAAAGTTAGATTAAATTTGAATTACTAGTATAATTTTAATTTATTTAGTGCATTATCTCCTTCACTTCTCAACCCCCAAAACTACAAATTACAATGACTAGCCAAACTCGTCCAACAACAAGTCAATAATCAGTAATTCAATATCTATTAACTAACATTAGATGTATAATTCACTAACATCAAATATTCAAGTGTTTAATCTACTAACATCAATATTAAGTCACTAGCATCATCATTTTAATGGCATCAATATTAGTTTACTAGCAACCATTTCTCAATTTCAAAAGTCGTTAACCTCAATTTCAATTAAAAAAAAGTTTCGATTTTTCGTACCTCATTGGCTCATGGCTAGTGATTATTTTCTGTTGTGTCTTTGAGGCCTTGAGACTTGAGTAATGAGAACTGAACAATAAGCAATTTCTAAGAGTTAGAGAAATAAAAAAAAGATTATATTGACCAATTAGTAAGCAAATTGTATTTTTAGTCTTTTAGGAGTATGGTAGACTTGGTATTTGTTCCAATTAGTATGATAATAATTCCAAGTAAATTTATCCCACTCAGCTGTGAAAAATTATCTAACAAGGTTAATCACTAATGATAATATTTCATCTGTTCTACCAGTAAAGCAGCAAAGAAGACCACCTTAAATGGACCTATGTATGCAACTGCTTGATAAGTTACAGCTGAGACTTTAAAATGCTATAGCCTATATGCCAATAAAAGGGAACTGAAGAACATAAAAAGCAACTTTTAAGGAAAAATAAAAAGGATACAAAAGAGAAAAAAAACCCAAGGTAAGTATAAGCATTCTAAATAAGATTTTATGAAGCCCAAGAATAAGTGGAAGAAATATTCTGAATAAGACTTTATGAAGCCCAAAAATAAGTGGAAGAAATTATATTGTTTGAGTGTACCAATGTACCATGTCTACTACCATAAATGAACACTAAATAATATAATACATTAAAACTCCACCATAACTTGCACTTTCAAATTTCAATGGCTGTTCAGCATAAACAAACTCACTAGAGTCAACCACTCCAGCAAGACACGCCAAAAATTTCAAAACTTGCATAATAAAATCAAGATCGCACAATCTGCTTAGACAGTATGAACTATTGAAGCCAGCTAAAGGCCCCAAAATGGAGAGAAACCATTACTGAAAGAACTGATTAACAAAATTAACAAAAGTGTTGTTTAGATTTAAATATTTAATTCATAAGTAAGATTGAGAAAGACAAAAAGAAAATTATGTTCATGTTAGACAAAGTAACACAAGGAGCAGAAAATTAAATAAGTAGCCCTACAACAAAACAAGACAAGATTTTCAGAACTATACTTTTGTTGATGGCAGCCAAGCAGTAATCAAATGTTAACTATACTTTTGGTGACACAACAAGCAGAAATCATAACCTGATTCATTGACATCAACTCAATCCAAACAACAAATCAACCCCCATTTATGATGCTGGAAAAGTGGAGGGATTGAGGCATTTCTTACCAGTATTTATGCGGCTGGAAAAGTAGAGGCAGCCATGGAACTTGAGTCTTGAGTTGTTGCCAAGGACGAGGCTGTTCAAGGTTGGGGGAAATTGATGTGCTTAATGCATTTGAGTAAAAACCTTCCATTGACCGAATGCAGAGAGAGAGAGAAAAATAGAACCTTGGGTTGCCCATAGGATTAAGAGGTGTTGTAGACTTGTAACAGTTGCAGCAGGCCAGCAGCTGTCCTTTGCCCTGGAAGAGTTATCTTGCAGAGACGCAGAGTTACAGAAATTTCATTAAAAGGGAGAGAAGCAGGTGAGATGGGGAGGGTTGAAATGTGATTAGAGATGGTTTTTGCTCTTTATAGAAGGTGCAAAATAAAATAATAGAGAGATTAAAAACAATTGAGGGGAGGCATGTTTAAAATTACTAAAATATGTAAAGTATAATTTTTTTTAAAAAAAAATTCAGGGGTGGCATCTGCCACCCCTCAACCCTGAACAGCCTCGCCCTTGGTTAACACCATAGCCTCAAGCTTCTAGGGACACTGGGAGTGACTTGCCACATAATGGGAGTGTACTGGTAGAAAGAGGTTCACAATAGCCTCAGCATCAAAGAAGTAAATATGAAAATAATCCCCATTGTCGCTTTGAGATTGAAGAGGAGATTTAATGGTTGCTTTACAAGATGATGATAAGCCTAGGATTGTACAAGTCCTGCTAGTAATAAATGGATAAAAGCAACGAATGATGAGATGGAATCTACAAGGACTAACTAGATCTCGGATTTGGTAGATCTTCCGTTAGGACAAAAGGCCATTTGGAACAAATGGGCTCTCAAGATTAAACACAAAAATGAATGGTTCAAAAGAGAGGTATAATCAACAGTAGGATGTAGACTATGAGGAAACCTTCTCACTCGCAGTGAGGTTTGTTTCAATTCACCTTAGTCTAGCCATTATTTCAAATTTGAATATGGAATTATACTAGATGGACGTTAAGACAACTTTTCTCGATGGAAAACTAGATTGTGAGATCTATATGGATTAACCAACTAGCTTCATAACCAAAGGACAAGAATGCAGAGTATGCAATCTCAAATAGTCCATTTATAGCTTGAAGCAATCATTTAGACAGTGGTACTAGAGATTCCGTAGAGCTATTATTTCGAATGGGTATTTGATGATAGAGGAAGGCCACTATGTCTATGTTAAACAATCCAAAGGAAGTTTCATTATTTTGCTGTTCTATGTTGACAACAAATTATTGGCTTGAAATGATAAGGAGTTCATTGTCACCACTAATATTTGATTTCACTTTATTTGAGACACCGTTGCACATAAGGGGGTAGTTTTAAAACTCTTTTCTATGAGTCGCATGGCTGTTGATCCCCTGATATATTAAGCCTATAGCAGGGGATGTTAGGAATTTAGGACTGAAAAGATTTTGATTATATTGTTATTTATAGTAAACCATTTATTGTATTCTTTTTTGGTATATTTGTTATGAATATGATGTTATTCATGTTTAGTTTATCATTAGCATAATTATTAACACACACACTCACATATCTAGTAAATTTGTTATGGGTACATGCACATATAAGCTTATATGAAGACTTGAGGTTTTAGTCAATATGGGATAGGTATTTTGAAAAACCGTCTGTTGAATTAGATATTCTTCTTATGTATTCATGTATGCCAAAAGTCATTGTGATTTTACGATCACTTTCTAAAATATAGACTGTGATAGTTTTCACCGTTGGATACTGTTACAATTTTTCACTGTTTGCATTTTAGAAGCATTTTAGTTGGGTCACTGTGATCTTTGGCATACATGATAATCCAAAGTTCAATTTTATATAGATTGTGACAGTTTTCACCGTTGGATATTCTTACAATTTCTCACAGTTTGTTTTTTAAAAACATTTTAGTTGGGTCACTGTGATTTTTGGCATACATGATAATCAAACGTTCAGTTTCTAAAATATAGACTATGACAGTTTTGCCTTTCGAATACAGTTACAATTTTTCATTGTTGGATACTATTACAAATTTTCATAGTCTATATTTTAGAAACGTACCAACCATCAGATTACTATGATTTTTGGCATGTATGACATTTATAAAAAACGTATCTAATCCGACAATCTATTTTTCAAAATAATTATCCTATATTGTTTAAAACTTAAATCCTTACATAAGCTTATATGTGTAGGTACCTATAAAAAAATAACTCAATATACCATATGATTAGTTCTATAGTAAAAATTCAATTTCCCCAAGTAAATTATATGAAAGATGGATTTCTTGGATTTGGATGAATTCAATCGATTCAACAATGAAAAATTATCCATTATAAATCTACACTCAAATTAAATTCAAACCAACATAATCATATCTACAACCAAATATGAATCAAATCATTCATGCGTGAATTAAAGCACAACATATAAACACAAAGATTTACGTGGAAAACCCAAATTGGGAAAAATCACGAGAAATAGAGCAAATGGAATTAGTATAAATTAGGATTTACAGACTTGATGACAACACTTTACCTAACCTGAGTCCAATAGCCATGCTAAACCAATCCATCAATATCAAAATCTTCCCAAATGAGTCAACGAATAATTCATAACCTTCCTTGAGCTGATCTCCATAATATGCACTCCACGGATCGAACTCCACGTTAAGCAACACTGATTTTCACCACCAAACATTCTAGAATCCACTGAAGCCCACCAAATCCAAGATCCAATCATCTTGAATCTCACCAAGAAAAAAACTATGTGATTTACTACACTCTCAAGATCAAAGATCTATTGGGAAATCATCAAACAATAGGTCAATAAGCTCTAAATCTAAAGAATTGTAGGAAAAGTATAGTCTAAAATGGAAAGAATCAAAGAATCCTTCTTCTCTCTGTGTTCTCTCACTCTAAACCTATTCAAAATGATGTATTTATATGAGTAGATATAACCTTGACCTAATGATGATGTGTACAAGTCATAAAAGAATGAAAATAAGGCTTAAAATTTGTTCAGATTCAACTTGGATCGATCCAAACATGATTTGTATTGATCCAAGTTCTTGTAGATTGTTAGTTTCAATTTTTGCATGCATTTGTATCCATTCAAACTAAATATGTATCCATATAAACTAAATTTGTATCCATACAATCTAAATCTGTATCTATCATATATAAGCCAAATTAAGCTTTAAGACATCAAACTACTGACTTGTACATGAGTTTATCTACCTTGGTCAAGATAATATGAGTTAATCATAGAAAGACTAGCAAAACTAACCACCTAAGGTATATCAACTGGGTTTTTAGGTCACTTACTATCCTAATGGTGAGATTGAATGATCCTTGAAACTTGTCATCCATAATAAATCTTCATTTAAAGGCATGAAATTGATCTTCGATCTCCATCTTCACTCGATGCATAGCTTGAAGGTAGAAATGAAAGGAATTGATTGAATGAACTCGCAACGGAAGACGAACAATAAAAATTTTATTAAACTTATTCATCAAAACCAAGCCAAGATACAAACACAAGTATTGGATCATGAATATAAACCAAGAACATATATTGAACAAATTAATAAACTTACTTGATTGCCGAAACTTCGAACTTGAATCAAGCTTTAAAGCGTATGAAGCCTTCAAGGTATCCACACGAACTCAAGACTCCTTAAGCTTCTTGCATTTGATCAACACTTGAGCAAAGCAAAATGGAGAGGGAGAGAGAATCAAGGCCCTAGGGTTAGGGGAACCTCTAGGTCACGGCCACATAGGTGAAAGGGTGATGGCTCTCTTCTATTTAGGGTTTGAGTGGACTTAGTGCTAGCATGCACTCTCACCCTTGTATTTATAGGCAAATAATAGGGTTTCTGAAATTGCAACTTAGTCCTCTTTTATTAACTATTAATAAAAGAGACCACATAAGTTATATAAATTAGAAACTAACCCCTCTCCTAACTTAAAGAACTCACTTGTGTTCTTTTGTATGTGAACCTTTGGGTTCACCCCAACCTAGTAGTGGACATGGGCATCTCATGTTCCCTAAAATAGAAACTTTCTATTTATGGTTCAATTGGAACAATTCCAATTTTGCCCTCAATGATGACACTTATCATTAGGCCTTCA
>JAESVK010000909.1:359883-401302 GCA_017140935.1 Hamamelis virginiana | reverse complement strand
CAATTCCAATTTTGCCCTCAATGATGACACTTATCATTAGGCCTTCACTGGTCATGAGTGACCTCTAGCAACATATCATGACGAACCTTAGGTATGGGTGAATAGTAGAACTAAATGAACCATTCATGTTACTTAATCCTTCATCCCCTAATGTCACTGTTAAGATAATCAGGTATGGTTATAAGTCAAACCCTATCTTAACAACTTGTTATATATTCTACAAAATATAAGCTCAATAAGATGAACCCGATGAAACTCTTTCACAGTTCACTTATCACTCTGGCCAGAGATTCAAATTGAGAATTATTTTTGTGAACAAAACCTGACATTCTCTCTCATCAAAGTGAGAGTGATGATTCCTTTTTGTGCACTCATTTACCTTCATACACAACTTACTAGAGCCAATAAGTACCGATTACACCCTGATGGTTAAGGATGTACGGGATACTATCAAACTCTAACAACCGATTGTAGACATCCATTTTTTACCATGGAAAGGGTCATAAATGGTTGCCTGTGATTAGAGGTGAAATAGGGTGTTAAAACCCTAAGTTGCCAGTTTTACCCTTGTGAGCAATTAGATAGAGGTCGTTATCGCATGTAGGTTTTTAGGTCAGATTGAGTCGATTCTTCTTGTATTTAGTTTTTAGAGAGTCTAGGAATATCCCTATTAAATTTCATGTCAATTTGAGCCAGGCTTGATAGAAAATAAGGCCTTTTGTGACATGAAGGGCAGTACTGTCTTATGAATCACAAAAGTTCTGAAATGACTGTCAATCTTGTATTGGGTGGTCTCGAAGCTTTGGCATGGATATTTAGGGTGTTTTTGGTAGCTAAGTTGATTAGTGGCAAGACCTGTTGAGCCTCTGGGCTCATGTTTGGCTCCTAAGGCTCAAAAGGCCCTTTCAAGCTCAGATTAGAGTTTCAACCGGGAATGACCGGAATTTGATCTTTTTATCAGACCAAAGCCTTCAAAGTCTTCAAAACACTTTATTAAAATATTTTAAAACTTATTTTGAGAAGAAGAAATGATTTTGAGAGCGATTGGTTAGCAGATTTCAAAACCTTAATTTGGGCCCGGCAGGCCCTAAACAGCTAATCAGTTGACTTTTCTCCAAAAATTTGACTTTGATCAATGCATGTTCACTTAAAACACTTCTCAAAACATAGAGAATCGAATCACGATTGTTTTGGAGCTTGAGTCATCGAATTTGGACTTAAAACGGGCCCGAAAAGCAGAAAAAAGCTGAAATCGGGTTGAAACGGACCGAGATAGGCCCACATAAGAGAAATTAGGCTTAAAAGATCGACGACCATCCCCCAAGGGACGGTCAACCATCCATGAGGGACGGCCAACCGTCCCAAGGTGGAAGGTCACCCGAGCATTTGGCCTATACCTGCTATTTTTCAGTCTTTTGGATTCCTAGGACTTTGCCAAGTGTCTAGCTTGGCCTTGGGGACTCTGGGATGCACTTGAAGCCCTTGGAAGACTGCTTTTTGGCCCTTGGATCATTCCTAAGTGATTCAATGTGAGCCATTGATCAATTTGAAGCGTTCCTATAAATACAGGGCCCTGAAATCAGTTTTAGCACAACACATAAGGCATTTAGAGAGCCAAACTTAAAGAGCAGAAGCTTAAGGTACTACACTAGTCCTTTAGCATCCTCAATCATATTTTTTTGAAGTCTTTAAAGGTTAGAGAAGAAGCTAGGAGCAAAGAGAAGAAGGCAAAAAAGGTTAGTATAATTAATCATTGAGTTTGTTTTAAGTTTGCATACTTCATCTTCTTCTTCTTCTTCTCTTTCATTCTTCTTCTATGTTCATACCATGTTAGGGATGGATTCCTAAGTTGGGTATTCAAAGGTTAAGAGTAAAAGTTAGTTGCATATAGGTTAGCATATAATTTTCTGCACTTATGAGTTTTGCATAAAAGAATTCAAGTCTAGTTTGTTTGTTTTGAGTATGCTAAATTAAAAGGTTAATAGGAACATGTTTAGGTTTGTTTATATCATTCATTTTCATGTTTAATGCTTAAAATATCATATGAATTGTGGTCGAGGGAACGAGCTAAGGTAAGTCCCTTCCCTTATGTCAAAATTGGTGTTTTTTTAAGCATGATGAATGATTATTTTGATATATCATATTAGGTTGCATATTAGTTCATTTACCCCTTTTTTATTTCATTATTCTCATGGGTTTTAAATCCACTTTTTGATTGCATTTAAATCTGTCCAAGGTTTAAAGTAACCTTAAAGTAGATTAAAAATCATTTTTAGAGTCAAAATTAACATAGAAACATGCCTAGGATCACATAGATGACTTAGTTTGCATTTAGGACATTTTTCATGCATTATCTATATTCTCTATTGCATATTTAATGTATTTTTCTATAAATTCCAGCATGCATTATTTAGTATTTTAGGTTGTTTAGATTAACTTAGGATGTAGTTAGAGACTTTTTAGGTTAGGGGAGCCACTTGGCTCCACTTAGGATTTCCCTTTGTTGTAAAAACTACATCCAATTAAGGATTATAGCTTGTTTAGGAGTCTATCTTCGAAGAAGTTCTCTCAATAAAAGAATTTGTTTTGGGATGAAATTCCCACTTTGAATGAAGAAGTGTTTTGAATAAAAAAACTCTCGAAGATAGAGTCTTAGATAAGGTAGAATATCTTTAAAAGTGTAGTTCATTACAATAGGAGAATCCTAAGTAATCGAACTACGTGGACTTTGATTCTTATCAAGAAATTGGTAAGGTACGTAGGCAGTCAATAGGGCGCAAGTCCAATCTTAGGATGACTCTATGTCTCCTAAGGTCTTTAGGATTTTAATTCTTTTTTTATTATTATTATTTATTATCTAGTATTATATATCATATTTTGTGATTGATTAGATAAATAGGATTGTCATGATAAGATTTTGATAAAGCCCAAAATTAATTAGGAGACCTTTAATTAGGATGAGGTGGGTGCCTACAAGGAGTTCCTTGTAACCTTCCCACTTCATAACCTAGCCCCCGAATCCAACTTTGATTCGAAGACCATGCTTTTCCAAAATATGGGGTCATTGTTTTATTGAAAATAAAACTCTTTTTTATGGTTTCCTTATTCCTTAAAAATAAGGTGGCGACTCCAAGTTTTTCTCAAACTATTATCCTTTTTCAAAAACTCAATCTTGAGTGGATAATAGAGAAGGATAAATCGAGACGGATAAAGATCATCCACAATCCACGATAATTAAGTGAATGGCCTCCAAATCCTTAGGTCGCTGGTTCACACCTATGTACAAGATAACTATGGTGCCTCAGGTATAAGGATTACCAAATGAATGGACGTAACATAAGAATATTCTTTTGACTTATACTCGATAAGAATATTCTTGCAGAGCATGTTCAGTGTACATATTCTCTAATATGCACCCACAGATTAACTATAGTGTCGCTACATGGATATGAAAGACTACCAATCCTCCCATTGGAGTTAGTTTAAATATGTGTTACTCTTAGTGGTTTATAAATGTCCACTTTAATAAACCTATGAGTATAAAATAAATGTGTATGAGAAATATAAGTCTCCATATCTCAACAACTTGAGATATATATTTCTCTTATCATTTATTCATGGACCTTTATCATATATATTTAAATATACAAGACAAATTATATCTACTAATTAATATAATATGAAATTGATATGCTCTTTAGGATTGGTTTTAGGGCATATCTACAACAAGAAAGTCAAGACTCAACAATTTACAATACAAGTGTTTTGAACTACGGAATTTAGCCAACACTAAAAAAACAACTGGCATATTATATGTATGTCAACAAGCAAAGATTATCTCACTCACACGAACGATCACCTTTGGCGCTTAGATAGCAGATAAAGATGATATATTGTCACTTGATACTTGTGTAGCATATAGATTTGATTTACACAAATATATCTCATTTTAGTTGGGACTAAAATAAGATGTTTGATATTAATACTATGCATGAATAACCCACAATCCATGTAACCTATGGTTAGCCAGATACAAAGTCTTAATTTGGTGCCTGAGATGGCGAGCAAATAGAGGACTTGGATTAGGAACTTGGATGGTGACTAGACTAAGATCTGTATTGTAACACCACAACCTAACATCTATATCGACCTTTCCGGATAGGTCGACACGTGTCAAGATGGAAGTACAACCTACCTGTTCATCTGTATTTCCTCACGAGATACAAGAATACATGTAACAAAAATGAAATTCCATGTCCATACATATGTCCCAAACGTCAAATATAAATATATTCAGGAAATCAAATAACATTGCCAACATCCCCAGCGACTAGGCCGATCAACAAACAATATTTAATCCCAATATTCCAGCACATACAATACATATAGTATAAAAATGTGAGTACTTATACAAAACAACTTTAAGGCTATCCAACAATCTTTGGCAAAGGATTATGCCAAGCCAAGCATGCAACCCTAAGTCAACATGCAATCTACCGCATAAAAAGCAGGGTTGAGCCTTAAATCACTTAATAAGAATAATGTAACCTCTACAAACTAACAATAACACAAATGATACGTGGAATATTTATATAATGCTCATATGTCCAAAGTTCAACGGTTTTATAAATCAACTTGTAATCAGTGTTTAAAAGATGTGTGGGCTTTCAGTAACAGGCTATATGCCTTGCATGTGGAATAAACTGTCACATGTGAGCAGTATCCATAGCATGGTGATATACTTCGCCTCACAAGGGCCTTAGTGGAGCCATAGATATGGAATCAGCCTGAGTGGCATATACGTCACCTCATCGGGTCCATAGCATATCCAAATTTGGATCGAATTATATTATAGGGCTATTGATTAAGGCTAACGAACCTTTAGCTCAACCGGGTTACTACCAAATCCAGAGGCCAGAGACCGTAGTCACATCCGCACCTATATCATATGGGCTATAGTCCAACCCTTAATGATGTAATCCAATCCACATATATACATATACATGTATATCCTAAGAAATATGATAACTATCCATCATGCTATCTCCACCAAGATGAGGCTGGGAGAGTGCTCACACCAATCACCTGAATCCTCGCGTGGTAATGGAACAGTAACCAAAAGTCCATCGTAAGGAGGTTAGGGAGCGAACTTATACCTAGACCTCTATCACGCATAGTATCCATAATAAATAAATCCAAAAAACCTTTCAGCTGGTAGTTCCCTTTTAAAACCAAATATTTCCAGAGCCTCAGCTTAAACGGTTATACAAAACAGAATTTCAAAACAATAGGCTTTTCCAAAAAAGTAGGGAATGGCCCAAGTGTAAAGCTCGTTGCTTCCTTTATCCATAAAACTATTCAAAAGATAGGGTATACTCAAATTATTGGGGATAAATACTAAAAGCCATGCTTTTATGTAATAGACCTTAGTATTTATTTATTAATGAATTCTGATATTGTATTTTAAATGAGAATCTGAATGAGCTATGTTTGCATTATATTATCTTTTAATGTTATGCATGTGTGTCTTTTATTTTACATAGTAGATGATCTAGTGTGTAGAATTTGGCTTACACACAGAGGATCGGATCATCAGTTCTTGTAGAATATAAGCTTATTGTTCACAGTCTGAGATGGAACTGGACACACCATCGGTAAGATTGTAGCACCAGATTTCAGTAGGTCTATCTTGACTATGGGGAACGATTTAGTTCCGACTTCTTGTGCTAGTACACTTGTGTGTATTGAACGAGACTGTCTTGGGGTGATTGTTTTATACTGACATATTAAACAATTAATACCTCATGGTTATTATGAATGCTTATGCTCTTAATCTCGAAATATTTTATATGCACATACACTTAGTATTTGTTATCTTGATTCATATAGAGTGAGATCTTTTTTGGGTCAATAAACTCGGTGACTTGGGTAACAACATTAAGTGTATGGTGTATATTAATTATTAACGGAATCCACGTCCTGAAATATGGATTGATGATACCCCCTTGAGGATGCTTATAAGTTTTGATTATGTCAAACCTTGTAGGTGGATTTTGTATCCGACATATCAAATAAGTTAAGTGGAATGTCTCAAGGAGATTAACAGATGTTGATTAAATAAAATTGTCAGTAATTTAATTTAATTAACGGGTATCTGTAATCTTAACGTGGAGAGATTAATAAGTATTTAATAACAAAGAGCTCGAAATAGAATTTCGAATGAGCAAGGGAGTGCAATTATAATTCTTTAGTAGAATGAATTATAATTAACATTTATATTGGGAGCTCGAAACTTATTTACTTTTAAGTCCCTACCATAGCCTATATATATGCTATGTTGGGCAGCCTCTAGGTCAGACGAAATATTATTTCTAAACCCTAGAGGCAGCCGCCTAACAAGTAGAGCACAAAAAGAGCCACTATCTCTTCACGTTCTGGCATAAGAGGAATAAGGTAGAAGGCTTGAAGAGCTCGAGCAGTTTTCTACGGTTCGTGATTCATTGAGATCAATCCAGGTAGATCTCAAAGGTACGGATTCATCTCTTTATGATAAAGGATTCGGATTTAATTTAATTTTTTTTAATGGCATGATCTACAAGCACTATCACGAGTTCATGAAATTTCCGCTTCTTTCACAAATATCAACAATATAAATATTATTTTGTAAAACTTTTAAGTTATATGCCCATCAACCTTGCTCATAAAACTGATGATCAGAAAAGCATCCAATCCCCACATTTAATAACAGTTTATAATCATGCCACACAGTTTACACAGTTCATAAACAGGTATATTCCATGTATCTATTTTAACATTCAATAAACAATAGGGTTCACAAACAATTGTAATTTATATCATTTGAAAAGTGTTTGGAATTCACAGTGTTCTCGTAACAGTTGAAAAACTTATATATCATCATTAACAATAAAATGTTACTTATCCCTACTTCAATGTAATAGTGTTTCCAACCCTTTGCGGCTTTACGAGCCTCCCAAATGCAATGCATAATGCACCCAATATAAGTGGTCCTCCCAAGGTCCTTCCAAGTCTGAGGAAACAAATAATGCAAAAGAGAAAATTAAAACAAAGCACGACTCAAACGAATCTTTAAAATAAAATACAAATCACTACCTCACCACCACTCACGCCAAACCTTTTAACCCCAAACACCAAGATGGGTAACCCCAAAGCCTTAAGACTTCTAAGACATATTCCTAAGTATGTCTAGATACTAGACATTGAATTTCATAGCGAAATACCCAGTGAGGAAATACATATACACCGAAGAAACCAAAGTGTACACAAAAGGTGAAATCTGGTGTTTCCAAAAGGTTTATCTCTGCACAAAGAATCTGACCTTAAGACCATCATATTTATAAACTAGACTTCATAAGCTTTCCGAGCATAGAAAGATTACTCAAAATGGAGTTCGGATGAAAAAGATACAAGCGATTGAAGTTTGGGCTGAAAAATGGTAATTACTGATAATGGGTCGACTCTCTATCGGTAATTACTTGACTCTCTATCGATAATGACACCTTGTTGTCCACTTCTGAGGAAGTGCATTACTGATAATGCATTACTGCATTATCGGTAATGGACACCCAGAAAGCTTAAAAAAGGGTCAACAATGGTGTCCAAGTCACCCCAAACTCCACAAATACAAACCAAACCTCAAAGACTCAACTCCAAACCTTAGATCCATCATATAGCAATCTCAAGAACATCAAATCCATCAAGTTTACAAAGATCACATGGTTCGATCATGAAATCACCCTAGATTTACATTCTAAAACCCACAAAACCCATTTTCTCACCAACCAAACAAACCCATGCTAAAATATTCCAACAAACCCTCAAATCCACACCCACACGACACATAAACATCTACCAATACTTTCCCAAACATCAACTATCAAAACCCACAAAATGGGTATGAAAAAGAAGAAAAAAAAAAGAGAAGAAGAACATGAAGGAAAGGACAAAGTGGGAAAGTTAACCTCCTTCAACGATGGCGAGATCCAGCGAACCTCCGACGTCAACTCCCTCTTTCTATTTCTCTCCCCCTCTCTCTCTCTCTCTTTTTCTTCTTCTTCTTCTTTGCACGAAAATGAAAAAAGAGATAGAAGGATTGGGTTTTTATAGCCTTGGGACATGGAAGAAATTTTGAAAATGTTTTTTTTTTTTCCAAATAACAATAAATAATAAATTTAATCCATGTCACCCTTTTAAAATACATAAAATAATAAAATAAAAATTCGGGTTATTACATGTATGATGTGTGCTCTTTTCTAACAGAACTCCACCATAACATGTATTTCATACTACATGTGTTTATTCGACTAAAAGTGGAGGTAAGTGAATGGATCCTTGCTTTGTCACTATATATGTCTCATATACCATTATTTATGATCTCACTTATGCGCTTTGTGACTTTTGGCCATGTCACAAAACAGAGGTAATGATGTCTGTTATTTTAACACGTTGTTTATGACTATAATTGATGTGGTCGAAAGAGATATTACTCGGGAAGCATTCGAACCAAAGTTGAGTGGTATGTGGGCCAAGTGAAGACTATTTGGTAACACATCTTTGAGTGTATACTCATTATTGACAAATGATGACACTATGTAATAGCGACTTAATCATGAGTACATCCTGGTATTTTTGGGCTCAAGCATTGCTCTTAGTAGTTGGGTTCAAGAGAGGTCAAAGATGCTTAATTCAATGTGATTGAATGAGTCTAGGGCATAATGGGGAACTTTAGGGATTTTTTTATGCTAGTTTTTTAGTAAGATTTGGTATATTGCTCCCAAAATTTTACACAAGTGTGCTTGGTGGTCATATGACATTTTTATATATATGTATGAACATAGTGAAAAGTGATAGAGAAGATACATGGCAAGGTCATGCACACTATTTACAAGTGAGAGAGATTAGAAATTTGGGACAATGGAGCTAAGTCGCCAACAAGTAGGCTTGACCCAACCTATGCCATGCAACTAATAAGTTGGCATTTAAGGGTTGTATTGTTTGGAACTTTACATCATTCATGAATGGTTATTGAAGGGTAAAATTCCATTAATCATATCTTATGATCTTCCCATTCGTTTGAGTGTGTGGATCCTAAGGATACCAGTCAAATCTATTTTTTGTGTCAACCTCTTCTATTAAGTGTTTAGATTGTGGGTATAGTATGTGTTCCTCTAGTAGAGCATGACATCACCATGTCGAAAGATTATTCGAATTAGAGGATACTATGAGTTTAAAGCAATGGAAAATTTGGAAGTTAACTTTGAACGATGTGGAGCAACCTCTTCGATCCAATACCGTTATCCATTCAAGGTAAGTACTAATGATGGTTTTTTTTTTAATTCGCTGCATATACATGTTTTTAACATACAGTTCGACCATGTTGGCTATACTTAGCAATTATTATTATTATTATTATTATTATTATTATTATTATTATTATCGAGTACATTGAGAAGAGAAGGTGTTATGAGAAGAGGAGGGCATTAGTCTAGAAAGTTCCAAAGAAGGCCTCATTCATTGGAGCTTTCATTTCATAACAAATCTTGAAAAAATGCGATATTGTAAATCTCGAGGAGAAAATCTCAATTGCCAAGAACTTTTGGAATTGTAACTTTATAATCTTGACTTAGACTTTAGAAACCCACAATTTTAAAATTTATGGACATTTTAATTCCTGCTTAGAAAATTTAAAAGAACAAGTTCAATTTGCTAAAATCTCGAGATTTATAGAATTCTTATATCAATTCCAACCAACAGAACACACACTTATTGTCTGTGTGGTGTTGTTTGATTGCAAAGAAAATATATATTGTAGAATAAGACAAAATAGTTGAAATCTTAATACTACCATTTGGACCTCAAGCTTTCATTAATTTTCGTAACTTTATTTTTTCAAACAAATGGCTTTGTTCTTGCTAAATATCAAGTTGGTTGGAAATTAGAAATCCCTTCATTTGTGTATGTAATTTTTTTATTAATTAAAAAATGAGTTTATTTACCAACTGCAAGTATATTATTAAGGTGATATTTGATATGCATGGATAGAATATATATATATATATATATATATATATATATATATATATATATATACATACAGACTTGATCCATTAAGGTCCGAACCTTAAATTAATTTAAGGTCTACTCACCATTTCTCACACAATCGATGGTATTTTGAAAAATCGACCATTTGGATTAGATAATCTTCTTATATATGTTATGCCTGTCAAAAATCATAATGATACAATAATCGGTTTTCAAAATACAGTTTGTGAAACACTCTAACAGTATTTACCGTTGGATGCCGTAACAACTGTTTAATAGTCTCTATTTTGAAAACCGACCATTAGATTACTGTAATTTTTGGCGAACATGACATACATAAGAAGATTATCTAATCTAATAGATAGTTTTTCAAAACACCTATCCAAGTGAAAAGTGGACCTTAACTTAAGTTTAAGGTCCAGACCTTAATGGATTATTTCTCTCTCTCTCTATACACACACACACCCCCGCACGCACACATATATACACATAGAAATAATCCATTAAGGATCAATCCACAAATTAAAATACAGACCACTCATCATCCATTCTCACACAGCTCATTTATGCCAGCTCATTGCTATAGATGGAGGGATAGATTTAAGTGATTCGAATTTTAATTTGTGGACTGGTCCTTAATGGATCTGTGGATCTGTTATATATATATATATATATATATATAAGTGTTCTTAAGGGCGAGGCTGTTCAGGATCTGCCACCCCTGAAATTTTTTTAAAAAAAAAATTATACTTTACATATTTTAGTAATTTTAAACATGCCTCCCCTCAATTTTTTTTTTAATCCCTCTATTATTTTATTTTGCACCTTCTATAAAGAGCAAAAACCATCTCTAATCACATTTCTACCTCTCCGACTCACCTGCTTCTCTCCATTTTCATGAAATTTCTGCAACTCTGCGTCTCTGCAAGATAACTCTTACAAGGCAAAGGTAAGCTGCTGGCCTTCTGCAACTGTTACAAGTCTACAATACCTCTTGATCCTATGGGCAACCCAAGGCTCTATCTTTCTCTCTTTCTCTTAGCATTCGGTCAATGGAAGGTTTTTACTTAAATGCATTAAGCACATCAATTTTTCCCCAACCTTGAACAGCCTCGCCCTTGGCAACACCTCAAGACTCAAGTGACATGGCTGCCTCTACTTTTCCAATCGCATAAATACTGGTAAGAAATGCCTCAATCCCTCTACTTTTCTAGCTGCATAAATGGGGGCTGATTTGTTGATGCCACCCTTGAAATTTTTTTTAAAAAAAATTATACTTTACGTATTTTAGTAATTTTAAACATGCCTCCCCTCAATTTTTTTTAATCCCTCTATTATTTTATTTTGCACCTTCTATAAAGAGCAAAAATCATCTCTAATCACATTTCAACCCTCTCCAACTCACCTGTTTCTCTCCCTTTTCGTGAAATTTCTGCAACTCTGGGTCTCTGCAAGATAACTCTTGCAAGGCAAAGGCAAGTTGCTGGCCTGCTGCAACTGTTACAAGTCTACAATACCTCTTAATCCTATGGGCAACCCAAGGCTCTATCTTTCTCTCTCTCTCTCTCTCTCTCTCTGCATTCGGTCAATGGAAGGTTTTTACTCAAATGCATTCAGCACATCAATTTCCCCCAACCTTGAACAGCCTAGCCCTTGGCAACACCTCAAGACTCAAGTGCCATGGCTGCCTCTACTTTTCCAGCCGCATAAATACTGGTAAGAAATGCCCCAATCCCTCTACTTTTCCAGTCGCATAAATGGGGGCTGATTTGTTGATGCCACCCCTGAATTTTTTTTAAAAAAAAATTATACTTTACATAGTTTAGTAATTTTAAACATGCCTCCCCTCAATTTTTTTTAATCCCTCTTTTATTTTATTTTGCACCTTCTATAAAGAGCAAAAATCATCTCTAATCACATTTCAACCCTCTCCAACTCACATGCTTCTCTCCATTTTCATGAAATTTCTGCAACTCTGCATCTCTGCAAGATAACTCTTGCAAGGCAAAGGCAAGCTGCTGGCCTGCTGTAACTGTTACAAGTCTACAATACCTCTTAATCCTATGGGCAACCCAAGGCTCTATCTTTCTCTCTCTCTCTCAGCATTCGGTCAATGGAAGGTTTTTACTCAAATGCATTAAGCACGTCAATTTCCCCCGACCTTGAACAGCCTCACCGCAACACCTCAAGACTCAAGTGACATAGCTGCCTCTACTTTTTCAGCCGTATAAATACTGGTAAGAAATGCCTCAATCCCTCTACTTTTCCAGCAGCATAAATGGGGGCTGATTTGCTGATACCACCCCTGAAATTTTTTTAAAAAAAAAAATTGTACTTAACATATTTTAGTAATTTTAAACATGCCTCCCCTCAATTTTTTTTTAATCCCTCTATTATTTTATTTTGCACCTTCTATATAAAGCAAAAACCATCTCTAATCACATTTCTACCCTCTCCAACTCACCTGCTTCTCTCCCTTTTCATGAAATTTCTGCAACTCTGCGTCTCTGTAAGATAACTCTTGTAAGGCAAAGGCAAGCTGCTGGCCTACTGCAATTGTTACAAGTCTATAATACCTCTTAATCCTATGGGCAACCCAAGGCTCTATCTTTCTCTCTCTCTCTCTCTCTCCATTCGGTCAATGGAAGGTTTTTACTCAAATACATTCAGCACATCAATTTCCCCCAACCTTGAACAGCCTCACCCTTGGCAACACCTCAAGACTCAAGTGCCATGGCTGCCTCTACTTTTCCAGCCGCATAAATACTGGTAAGAAATGCCTCAATCCCTCTACTTTTCCAGCCGCATAAATGGGGGCTGATTTGTTGATGCCACCCCTGAAATTTTTTTTAAAAAAAATTATACTTTACATATTTTAGTAATTTTAAACATGCCTCGCCTCAATTGTTTTTAATCCCTCTATTATTTTATTTTGCACATTCTATAAAGAGCAAAAACCATCTCTAATCACATTTCAACCCTCTCCAACTCACCTACTTCTCTCCATTTTCATGAAATTTCTGCAACTCTACGTCTCTGCAAGATAACTCTTGCAAGGCAAAGGCAAGCTGCTGGCCTGCTGTAACTGTTACAAGTCTACAATACCTCTCAATCCTATGGGCAACCCAAGGCTCTATCTTTCTCTCTCTCTGCATACGGTCAATAAAAGGTTTTTACTCAAATACATTCAGCACATCAATTTCCCCCAACCTTGAACAGCCTCGCCCTTGGCAACACCTCAAGACTCAAGTGCCATGGCTGCCTCTACTTTTCCAGCCGCATAAATACTGGTAAAAAATGCCTCAATCCCTCTAGTTTTCAAGCCGCATAAATGGTGGCTGATTTGTTGTTTGGATTGAGTTGATGTCAATGAACTATGTTATAATTTCAGCTTGTTGTGTCACCAAAAGTATAGTTAACATTTGATTTCTGCTTGGCTGCCATCAACAAAAGTATAGTTCTGAAAATCTTGTCTTGTTTTGTTGTAGGGCTGCTTCTTTAACTTTCTACTCCTTGTGTTACTTTGTCTAACATGAACAGAATTTTCTTTCTCTTTCTCAATCTTACTTATGAATTAAATATTTAAATCTAAACAACACTTTTGTTAATTTTTTTAATCAGTTCTTTCAGTGATGGTTTCTCTCCATTTTGGGGCCTTTAGCTGGCTTCAATAGTTCATACTGTCTAAGCAAATTATGCGATCTTGATTTTATTATGCAAGTTTTGAAATTTTTGACGTGTCTTGCTGGAGTGGTTGACTCTAGTGGGTTTGTTTCTACTGAACATCCATTGAAATTTAAAAGTGCAACTTATGGTGGAATTTTAATGTATTATATTATTTAGTGTTCATTTATAGTAGTTGACATGGTACATTGGTAAACTCAAACAATATAATTTCTTCCACTTATTTTTGGGCTTCATAAAGTCTTATTCAGAATATTTCTTCAACTTATTTTTGGGCTTCATAAAATCTTATTCATAATGCTTATACTTACCTTGGGTTTTCTTTCTCTTTTTTATCCTTTTTATTTTTCCTTAAAAGTTGCCTTTTATGTTCTTTAGTTCCCTTTTATTTGCATATAGGCTATAGCATTTTAAAGTCTCAGCTGTAACTTATCAAGCAGTTGCATACATAGGTCCATTTAAGGTGGTCTTCTTTGCTGCTTTACTGGTAGAACAGATAAAATATTATCATTAGTGATTAACCTAGTTAGATAATTTTTCACAGCTAAGTGGGATAATTTTTCACAGCTGAGTGGGATAAATTTACTTGAAATTATTATCATACTAATTGGAACAGCTACCAAGTCTACCATACTCCTAAAAGACTAAAAATACAATTTGCTTGCTAATTGGTCAATATAATCTATTTTTTATCTCTCTAACTCTTAGAAATTGCTTATTGTTTAGTTCTCATTACTCATGTCTCAAGGCCTCAAAGATACAACCGAAAATAATCACTAGCCATGAGCCAATGAGGTACGAAAAATCGAAACTTTTTTTTAATTGAAATTGAGGTTAACAACTTTTGAAATTGAGAGATGGTTGCTAGTAAACTAATATTGATGCCATTAAAATGATGATGCTAGTGACTTAATATTGATGTTAGTAGATTAAACATTTGAATATTTGATGTTAGTGAATTATACATCTAATGTTAGTTAATAGATATTGAATTATTGATTATTGACTTGTTGCTGGACGAGTTTGGCTCGTCATTGTAATTTGTAGTTTTGGGGGTTGAGAAGTGGAGATAATGCACTAAATAAATTAAAATTATACTAGTAATTCAAATTTAATCTAACTTTTAGTTTATATTTGAAACAGATATATTTTCATTTTTAAAAAAAAAAGTCCGAAATGGAGGCCTTCTTCAAGAAAGAGAATGGGGGAAAGTGGTTCAGATGAGTCCCCAAATATGCGAGCCCCCACACCTCCTTTAAAGAAAAGAATTGAGGAAGGTAGTTTAAATGAGAGTGTAGAGATGGAAGTTCCAACGCCTCCTATAGAGAAAGTAGTAGAGTGTGATAAATTTAACTTGGAAGAACTCCCTGCGGATCCTGGGGAATGACCTCGAATATTAGGTTATGATCAAAATATTCGAGACCAAGTTCGAAAAAAATATTGGCTTGGGGGTCCATGCCAACCTCGCAACCATAATTTTCCACGTAAGCAAACTACACAGGGAATACGGAAGTTTAACCAGAATTGGTTTGATATGTATCCTCAGTGGTTAGAGTATAACATTGCTAAAGATTCAGCATTTTGTTTGTGCTGCTATCTTTTTAAACCTGAAGTGTGAAACCAAGGGGGTGGTAAGGCCTTTGTTACTGAAGGCTTTTTAGATTGGAAGAATTCTCAAAAGCTACAGAAACACGGGCTTGCATTTCGTGGCCACGATGAATCTGATGATTCCAAAAATCGAGGAAACTTCTTTGAGTTTCTACATTGGCTTTGTGGTCAGAATGAAAGTGTGAAAGCTGTTGCAATGGGAAATGCTCCAACTAATTGCAAGTTGACATCATCTTCAAAAAGATATAGTTAATGCTGCTGCAGCTGAAACACTCAATGTTATTATCGAAGACATTGGTGATTCATTATTCTCTATTTTGGTTGATGAGTCCCGTGATGTGTCTGGAAAGCAGCAGATAGCAGTTGTATTGCGTTATGTAGACAATAAGGGGATGTGGTTGAATGTTTTTTAGGTATTCAACATGTTCATGGTACCACCGCTCTCACTCAAAGCATCAATTGAAGAATTATTTTTTTGACATAAATTGAGCATGTCTAAATTGCGAGGACAAGGTTATGATGGGGCTAGCAACATGCGAGGAGAGTTTAATGGTCTTAAAACTCTTATATTGAAGGAGAATGAGCAAGCCTTTTATGTTCATTGTTTTGCTCATCAACTTCAATTAGCTCTTGTGGCTGTGGCAAGAGCTCATGTTGATGTTGACGAGCTTTTTACCTTGGTTAATAGTGTGGTGAATGTTGTAGGAGGCTCGTGTAAGCGACCTGACATTCTTAGAGACAAACGTGCTCAAGAACTCAGTGAAGCCTTTGATATTGGTGACCTTACCAGTGGACAAGGCCTAAATCAAGAAACTACTTTAATACGGCCTATTGATACACGTTGGGGATCTCATTTTGGCACATTGGTTAGTTTACAACATCTGTACAAGTCTGTGATAGATGTTCTTGAGACAATATTGGAAGATACTTCAATCTTGGAACCGAAAGGTATACCAAAACTTTTATTGGAAAAAATGGGAACATTTGATTTTATTTTCAATCTACATTTGATGAGAAATGTGTTAGCAATCACAAATGAATTGTCACAAGCATTACAAAGAAAAGATCAAGACATTGTGAATGCTATGGAACTTGTGAAACTTTCTAAGGAACGACTACAACAGATGAGGGACAATGGATGGAACTCTTTGCTTGATCAAGTTTCCACATTTTGTGGAAACTATAATGTTGATGTTCCAACATGGAAGACAGGTATGTAGCTCAAGGGAGACCTCGACGTAAAAGTCACGAAGTCACAAACTTACATCATTATCGAGTTGGGATATTTTATGTTGTCATTGCTAAACAACTCAAAGAGTTAGGTGATCGTTTCACTGAAACAACCACCGAGCTGCTTCTTTGTATGGCATGTCTAAGTCCATGTAATTCATTCCATGATTTTGATGAGGAAAAATTGGTCCGCCTTGCTCAATTTTATCCAAATGAATTTGTTGGAAGAAAACTTCTAGTACTTAAAGATCAGTTGGATAGTTATATTTTTAATATGCGCTCCAATAGTGAGTTTTCAAATTTGAAAGGGATAAGTGAACTTGCTGCAAAATTAGTTGAGACAAAAAAAGACAAAGTATATCCAGAGGTCTATTTGCTCTTGATATTAGCATTGATCATTCCAGTTGCGACTGCCAATATGGAGAGAGCATTTTCTGCTATGAAGATTGCAAAGAATCGGTTGCGTAACAAAATGGGGGATCAATTCAAGAATGATAGTTTGGTTGTGTTCATTGAGAGAGATGCATTTTATAGCATTGATAATGAAGCCATCATACAACGCTTTCAAAATATAGGGTCCCGTCGAGGACAATTGTAAATGTAACAAATTGAAATATAGTTTATCAAATATCAATGGATTATAATTTTTTGCAATTTGTTCTATCTCAAACTAATGCGATAAAAAAAATAAACAAAAAGCGTTTTTAATTTTTTAAATTGGAATAAACTGTTAGCAATTAATTAAAGTTCGCCTCCCCTCACTTGAATTCCTGGCTTCGCCCCTGGTGTTAACACTAGATTAAAGAGAACAATTAGATGGTTACTTCTTTCTAGCATTACTAGAAAGGCTCCTAAATTTGTTATAGCATATTGGTTGATTCCTCCTCTAGGTTAGATTAAGGTTAATATTGATGGAGTTGCTAGAGGTTGCTCAAGACCTGCTACCAGTGGTGGCTTTTCTAGGTCCCATTGGGAATTTGTTGAAGGCATTTTTTATTTTAGTCTTGAGGTTCATCTTGAGGTTCACACAACCTTTTATTCAGAGCTTATGAGCACCATTCTTGTAGTCGCTTTTGCTTTGGAGAAAGGGTGGTGTAACTTGCGGATTGAAAGTGAGTCTATAATTGTTGTCATTTAGAGGAATCTTCAACCTAGTTGGCAATTACTTGTTGAATGGAAAATTTGTTTCTTCTTGCCAAGATGAATCTAGTTGTTTCACATATTTATAGATAAAGGTAACATGGTTGCTAAAGTGGCTAATAAGGTCCTCAGGTTTTTCCTCTTTTTAGTTTACTAGGGATACTTCTCCTTGTTCACCTATTCTTTTATATTCTGTGTAATACTTTTTCTTCTATTTAATAATATTAGGGGTCTATAACACATGATTGTGAAGGTTAAAGTGCCAACCCTGTTGGGATGCTAGTTCGCTCTTTGATGCCAGATACCGCTCTTTTATTTTGCTTTAAAAAAAGAACAAAAAAAGAGAGAGAACCTGAAACATGCAAAATGGATCATTAGACTTAAACTAGGAATTGGACTCCAAATTACCCAGTAAGAACTCACTGACTTACCATCAAAGAAGCTTTTGATTACTCTGGGAACAAGGGAAAAAATTTTCAATTAACAATCAACTCAATTTCCAATGAATAAAAATTTCATATCAACGTAACCGAATCAGCAACCTATACTACTCATGTGGAATGTTTACTTTCTTCTGGAGATACCGAAATAGCTGTGAAACAGAAAAAGTTGGCTTGTCCCCAGATTTTGTACACAACTTTGCTACAGCTAAAAGATTTTTCAGCTCTTTAGAATCATAGTTATTTCCAAGATCTGGATCAATCATCTTATGCATTGATCTACCAAAGCGCAATTCTTGGACCCATTGGATTAATTCAGCACCTCCCTTCTCGGATGATTGACCAGTCACTAGCTCTAGGATCAGCACCCCAAGCTGGAAAATTATGTTATCACACTGCTGACCCATACAATCTGCAAGGAAAGGGGAGAAAATGGACAAATAAGGATTACCATTCTGCAATGAAATAATGTGAATTTGTTTCAATGTTGATTATAAAAATTCACCTTGCGAACACGATACGTGTGGTGCTGTGACATATTTTCCACCAGAACTAAGGAGGCCAACATCAGAGAGCTGTGACAAGAAGAAGAATGGTCATTTTTCAAATATGTCTCCAAAAAGTTTGACAACAATGTTGCCTTTTGCCCCAACACAACTCAGATCTTTGAAAACTTATATTGATTACATGAGCCAAATGTTAAAGTAAAAAATAAAATAAAAGAGAGAGAGAGAGAGAGAGAGAGAGAACAAGAAAAAGAAGAAGAAGAAGAAGAAGAAAAGAAAAATATCCTTACCTTTGCAGTAAAGTTCTCATCTAACATAATATTACTTGAATTGATGGAGACATGATACATTGGTGGGTCATTGAAGAGAAGCAAATATTCCTGCAGTATAATATTACAATAACTAAGACACTGAACTAATTATGTGATGCTACATACACATAGGTACTTTCTATACGATGTATAAACCAATATTATATGCAGTGTTGGTCATTCCATATGATCAGGGCACATACACCAAATTACCTGAGGAATTCAATCTAAAGCCACCTCTTGGATTGGGAAAGCCTAGAAGAAAAAAAAAAGTTGAAGGTAATCATTTCAAACAATTGCTCTCTTTCTGATACTAAATAATCCACCAACTGCTCATCTATCGGCCAGTTAAGAATCAGCAGTTGGTACAATTTTGAGATTGAACAATTCAAGAGGTGGTCACTGTCAAGTTCAATGGATGATGTATAATTGCTATGAAGATACTAAAGTAATCACCTGCTATAAAAAATTAACATGATTAACTTTTTAACATATATAAAGAAACAATGCAACCGTCAAACTCAATTCAAACCTCATCAACAGAGCATGGTAATAGATCATAAAAGTTTCCAAAATGCACATTAAGAGGTTTAGAGATGGTTTCAGTTCTGAAGTCACCCATGTCATTTTATTGGCATATGAACGCAGGATGCCAAGTGCATTCTGTAACAACCTGAGCTTTGTATTTTTCTTTTCCTATGGACTTAAAGGTAAGTAATTTGCATATTTGTGATTTAAACCATGAGTGTTGACTGTATAAGGGAATACACATCACTTGTAACAACATAATTGTTGGGGTAGATGTTAGAAATTTTAGAATTAAGGTGGGGAGTTGAGTAACTTAAGTTTTGATTGAAGGTTGGGCTTTCTTGTAATTTATGTTTCTATAAGGTTCCTCAAATTTCTACAGATATTTAGATACACCAATATGACTTCTTTGGATAAAACGTTAAATAGTTAAACAGAGAGATATACAAGAGAAAGCAAGGCGGCGAATGTGGAGAGAGAGAGAGTATTCTTTTTACCAAAGGTGGTCTTCTATTCCTATTCTTGAGCCTTGGGAGTTTTCACTTTAAGTTATTTGATTTTTGTTCTTAGGTTGTGAAGTAAGAATCCTCTTCTTTGATTTGGAAATTATTGATTATGTAAGATTATTTTGATATCAACTGCTATGTTTACAGGAAGATTAAATAGAAATCATTCTCTAATTCTTGAGCATCCTGATTGCATCATATATTTGCATATTTCTCATATATTATTCCCACCATTTTATATATTCCTGAGCCATTTATATTAGTGAATAGGTTCTTTTTATGTTTTCTTGTTTTTCCATGCCTTGTAGGAAAAATGCAATAATATGGATGTTTTTTGCATGCAAAGTTAGAGCTTGGAGTCAAGCCTTGGAAGTCTTCAAAGGTCATGGGACTTATGGGACATACTTCTAAGTGTGCCTAGAGGCCACACACAACCACATACTTTTACACTATTATTTTCATTCTTTGGGTAACAACATCTAAGAATTTAACCTTAACTTCACATCCAATCCCTGTGGAAATGACGATGGGTACTCCCATGTATTACTATGCCTGACGACATTTGAATCTTATGCTTGGGATTATTGAGCATCACTTTTCGGATCAAGCACATCCCATTATTGTTTTTGAAATTAGTTGTGGTTGTGATTGGAAAATCATATTTCATATAAGTTTTACTTAATATCATGTGACAAGTATTGCTCTTATGCATAATTACATGATCCTTACTACAAATTCCATGATTGAGATTTGGTATATGATTATGAGTTAATGATATTTGTATCCGAATTGATGGAGGGTCATATGTAGTGATCCTAGAGTGTTTGAATTGGGTAATGAAGGGTTGTGTGATCCATGGACTAGAGACCCCTAAAAAATAAATAATTAGGATATGAATTTTCCTTGGATAAAAGACCCTAAATCCTCAAGGAAGCCCCTTAATCTTGTGGTTGGCAAGCCTAACTGAGCTTGCAGTAGGGGAATCATGCAATTAGTAATATATGCAATATGAAATTTCAGAAGTGATCAGAATTTATGGATTACTGCCTTGACTATTTCAATTTTTTTTTTTTTTTTTTTGGTTAAATGCCTAGACTATTTCATGATTACGGGAAATTATGATCCATATTATAACTCATTGAACTGCTTTTCATTTCTATGAGTTATAACTCACCCCTGTTGTTTTCCAGATTCAACCTTCAGAGGATATCATTATCCAGTGGAGTAGAGATTATAAGTTTAGAATTTTGTTTCACTTATATAACCATGTTTTGAGTCAGTTATCAAACACTAAATAGGATGTAGGTGTTGCATTTATGGATTTTGGTAGAAGTATAACTGTTTGGGCTGGGATATTTGTATTTGGATCTTAAATTTGAGTGGGAATGGTTGCAGACGAGTACTTAATGTTTATATAATGAAACCTATATGTTATGAACTTTTTATAACCATTTTCAAATGTATGATGTGGAATCCAATGGTATAAAGTTGATTTAGGCTTTGGTGTTTAGTGTGGCTTACTCAATTTGAAACAAGATCTGAGTTCGAGGCAATTTAGCCAATGTATGTAGACCCACAGGAGGCTTCAATCGCCCAAGATAATCTCTGGGCCTGCCACAGAGAACTCAATTTTCTGGACGTCTTGACTTCAGTTGCCTCCTAGGTCAGCCAAGTATTTCTTGGTCAGCCGAGTGTTCACTTTTACTGTCACGAAGTGCTGACACTTTAATTTGAACTTTGAATTTTTGAATTTCGGCATTAAATCAATGCCAAACTCGTGTTTCATTATGATAGTTGGTGTTTTGGAAAAAGGAAAGCATTGCATAAATATTTATACATTATTATTCTCATGCTTCGGAATTTGGGGCGTGACAAATTCTCTCCAAATCACATATCTTAACCTTCCCTGTTGAGCCCCATTTGAATCTGTAGCAGTGTTGAATCCAGTCTTAGGGAAACGTGAGAAAAATTAACATCTTTAAGTGCAGCTACCTTTCCAAAAGAGGGAAGCCAACATTTGAAAATTTCAAAGACTTCTTGCCCATTTGGAAGATATGTGATTTCCAATCCCTTATCCAATATCATGGATTGGAAGATATTCTACTGAGGAAAGGAATGTGGGCGTTTCGAAATTCATTCAATGATGTTAAATGAACAAAGAAATGGATTTAATGGTTGAGGAAAGAACAAGGTAATTTAGGGAGAAAATTAACTACTGCCAACTACATGTAGTAAATGTTTTGGACTTTCGGAGCATGTTGGGGTAAGTAAATAGTGCTCATGGTTGTAACCTCAGGAAAAGTGTTTCCAAGATTTTTTATTTTTTAAAAAAAAATTTCTTCCAGAGTGTTTCACTAAAAATTAGTAATGGAGAGTGAATAAGCTTGTGGCATCTCATACTTTCTTCAGTCAACTTCTAGATTTTTATGCTATAAAACCAAAATCAACTGCAGCCATCTCTAACTTCCTACCCCTGTTAAGTAACTTATTGGTGTCAAACTTCCCTTATTGGGAATTAGAATCTTGTGAGAATATGTTTGCAAGCTTGCACGGACCATTGCAGACTCTCAGAGGCAGATAGGAGGCGATGGATATTACTCAAGACAAGATCCCTGTGAAAATTTCCTGTAGAGATTCAGCTGCTTATTTTGAAATAAGGGTCCTTTTGTTGGCCTATGATAAGGCTCTCAAAATTACCATCTTGTGCCCATAACTGGAAGTTACCAAACAGACATGCTTTGTGCAAGTCTGATTCAAAAGTGTGCCATCAGCTTGTATACAGCACACTCCCAATTTGTCACAGGCTATCTCCTATCTAAACCCAGGATCAAGTGGGAGATGTGTTAATCTGTGCTTAACCTTCTCTGCCATTGGAGATTTACAGTTTGCAATGGGACAGACCACAGATGTGAGATGTTGTGATGTTTAAATGAAAATTTTAGGATTTAGGACTTATTTAGCATTGGAATACTTCTAGATACAGGATTCATTTGGAAAATTATCGGAGATGACATGGGGATAATCTGAGGATGCACTTAAGAGTTAGTAAAATGCATGTTGGAGAGCTTCAAACATGATTTGGAGATCCTTTGAAACTTTTGAGATCTGTGACAGTAAGTTGTTTATTGAAATAGACAGGATAAATTGCCTTGGAATTATTCTTGGACTGTAGAGTGTGTTAGAATCTCAATCTCAAATGTTGGATTTCAAAAGCAGGGATTGCCTATTTTTATGTTATGTTTCCTATCTTATCTTAGCTTTTTCAGTACACTAATATGCACTTCATTTTTTTTCCAAAAAAAAAAAAAAAAAAAGACCTGTTAGAAATATATATCTTGGGAGGAATGACATGTTTTCAGGTGTGTATGAATGAATGCATGAAATTATGCAGAAAGTGCCTCAGAAACAAAATATCTTGAGTTTACAACTTACCAATGCAGCCGCCACACCGATGGCAATTTGTAGCCTTGTCCTCCAATTCAAGGGAGTTTTAAGAGGATCTGCAAAAAGCTAATTGTTTATAACGAATTCAAATTTTGGAAACATACACAACTTCTACTCCAAAGGTTACCATTAAGATGCTCCTTCAGGCTTCCATTTTCTATGTTATCAAACACCAGAAACCTGAATAGAATAGATGAGAAGTATAAAAAAAACTAATAATTTATTAAAACTTACATACTACAGATACATACTGACACATTACTTCCAATTTAGATTTTTTGTATTTTATGGATTAAAATTTTAACATCAAAATCTCCATTTTTTTTTTCTTTTTTGAGATTTTGTAAAAGCAAAATTTATATATTATTTTTAGAGTAATGCTATACGCCCCTAAAAAGTGTGTCCCTAATCAATTCAAGCCTTTCACTTTTTCCAAGGGTTGACTTCAGTGCAAAAAAAAAAAAAAGGAAAGGTTGATCAAAGGCCACATCATTAGGGACACTTTTTTAGGGACTTTTAGCATTTTCCTTATTTGTAATGGGAATTCGACTTGGAAGCTTAGGTTTTTGTATCATTCCTAAAATATTAAGAAAAAATAAGCTCATAATTTCTCAATAAAAGTTGATGTGTGTTGTTAACTTGTTAATAAAATATAAAACCATAATTGATAAGTTTTGACTAAAATGCTCTGGAAAAATTGAAAGGCATTTTGGAATGAGTATTATTCATGAATATCATGCTAGTAAGTACTTCGTTTCAATCTGAAGCGTGAAGATAATCAGGTTCACATGTCAAGATTTTTGGCAAGAAGAGATTAAATTAGACAATTTAACACCAACGTCAAGATTTCAGGTTATGCATCAATCAGATGCTAATCAAAATTGAAAAATCAGCATCATCTTCACTGTCCAAGCCCCAATCCAATTGTTTTTAGAAAAAATTAAAACAAGATTCTAAGATTTCCCAGCTTCTTTGTATCAACAGAAGCCAAAATTGAAGCAATTGATAGAAAAATGAAATTTTAACATGTTAAAAATACTATCAAAATTTTAAATTGCTATTTATCACTGCACGATATTCTTGTCACAATCCTTCTAATGTCAGTATCCTCACATTTTGATGAAGCCTTGGATCATACTACCAAGAGCGCAGGCCGTGGTTCTGCAGCCAAAGTGAAGACTTGATATTTGCAGAATCTTCCTTCTGTTAAGAAACTTTAGGTATGGTAGCAGAAGCTTTAGCTTTGAGTAAAGTTTTATCTGCACATTCGAAATAATTTATCTAAAGCTAGAGGTTGGGAGGCATAGGAAGAATCTCCAGAGATACATTGTGGGTTTTGACAGATGGGAGAACTGTTGACTATTTTACAGGATAATGTTTTATTATAATACCAGCTTGTCCTCTTCATATTCTATTGTCGTCAGCGAAGGGTCAGGCTGCCCATCTCCTAGCTTCACATGCAGTAATCAATGGAACTTCTTATATCCAAGTCTGAATTCTTGTTACTGAAAAAATTGTTATTGATTCTGGGATTGAGCTGAAAAAATTATTCAAAATATCTTGATTATTTTTATGTATGTATACTGATATAATTTAAATATTAACTGAAGCTAAAAGAAAATTTTTTAGAAGAGTTTCTTCATGAAGAATATATATAAATGATAGCTACTCATGGATAGAAACATGTAACCCATAGAGACAAAAATGTTAATGACACACGGTCACTTATGCTTTGTACATATGAGGAAACACATCATATTATGATACTTGCATACTTACTCTCCATAATAAAATTTGACTCCAATTATAATGAGTTAGTGACAACCAAAATCTTGTCCAATTCAATTCAAGAGCAAGTTGGGCACTGTTTAGCCCAAGGTTAGGTATCAAAAGTGCCAGTGTATTTTCAGGGTTGCCTTTACTTGCTTTCTTTCATCTTTATTTTGTGGGGGTGGGGGGACTGTGGCCCCAAACACGCACTCTCTGTCTCTCTCCCTTCCCATCTTGCTTTATAAATCATCTTAATAAGCTATAATTGTGATCCTAAAAAATTGTGACACAGATTAAACAAGAGTTAGAAATCTAACCTCTTATGTCCTGTGGAAAATCCTCTAAGTGCAAGAAGGTGGCGGTGATGCAAGCGCCCCAAGAGTTGCACTTCCCTATGGAAGACATCTTTTCCTTGATTAAAAGCTCTTACTTCTTTTACCAAAGCAACACGACCGTCGTGAAATTTGGCCTTATAAGTAGCCCCGTGAGAATCGCTGTAAATGATTCTGTGAAAACTATCTGTTGCCCTCTTTATATCCTTGTATGAGAAGCGTCTCACAAAAGATACTGGGCCTGAGATGAACATTTTGAAATACAAGTATGGTAGTAAATAGGAGATATATACAGGTAGTTTACATATGCACCAGACATCTAAATAGAAGAACCTGATTTGAACCAAAATAGTAGTAGTTGGATCATTAATTGTTTGGTCGCTATTGAATGTAACGTTTATATTATTAATAAGATTAGCAAGAACTGGGGTCAAGCAGTAACACAGCAAGGTAATATCAACAAAAGGTGATTAACCGACCAAATTTTCACAGCATTAAAGCTTCATATGCACCCAAATGAAGATGAATAGAATAGAAAATCTCATTGTTTACAGTGTACATTTCCACTGCACTGTTAATGGTTCATTACACGTGAAGAAATAAAAATATAGATCCCATACTTGACTTCAATTTTATAATAAAATTTATATCCAATTGAGATGCCAGGATTCATTGCTCCAAAGCCTTACTTTAAATCGTCTATTTTCACTCTAAATCTCAGAATTTCAAATCCATACAACGCAATCCCAGAAATTCAAGGAGGATTTTCAAACTTGACACTATAATTCCAAAAAATTGCTGTGCTGAATTCAAAATCAAATCCATATTAAAAAAAAAAAAAAAAAACCCTTCAAAGTCGAGCCTCATCACAGTCCTTTAAATCAAAACAGGACAATTCAAAGAAATTAATCCATAATTAAGTTAAAATCACGTATAATTCGACCAACCCATCAATATCCATTTAAATTGAAGCCACATCACAGTCCTTCAAAACACAACAGAGCATCTTTCAGAGAATTCAAAGAAAATGGTCAATAATTACCATGGGCCTATGTATAATTCAGTGAAATTAAGAACAAATCCATCAAAATAGAACCACATTAGAGTCAATGACTGAGCCTTTAATCGTATAATCACTCAGGTATGTGTAGATATAAGTAGAATTAAAGTGATCCACAGGTGGAACAGAGAAGCGAGATGAAGTTCATGTACCTGGATGAGATCTGTGAAGGCGTGCAAGGAGAAGAAGCTTGATCTTGCGGATCAGACGATCCATGTTGAAGAATTTTGGACTTGTGGTGTATAGTTTTTGTGGATGAAGCATAAGCCCAGTACATTATATAGATTTTGTGGTCATTTTCCATGCTGCATTAATTATTGACGCCTTCAAGAGAGCAAGCCATATATGGATTCCATGTGCGAAGAATGAAGGGGCAAATCTAAACGACATTGATTTGTGCCGTTTCAGCCTCAGGGAATTATGAGCCGTAGGATCGGCGTCTCAATCGTATTCACCTCATCATGGTGCCGACAATTTTTGCCCCAACAGCAAATTTGGATGCCTCTTTTTAAATAAATATATAAATATATCCATTATATAAAAAGCATTACGCTAATATGAGGACCCTAGAATTATTTTCCTCTTTCATTCTCTTCTCTCCTCTTCTCTCCTCTCCTTCTTTATCCCTATTAGCATAAATCATGGGCGATGCCCGAATATAAAAATAATAGTGGAATATTAAAATATTTATCAAAAAATATGAATATTTAATAAGTGGTTCGATCAATTTTAGTTTTAATATTATTTAATAAAATATTTTTTAAATCTTGGGCAATACCCAGGTGTGAAATACTAGTGGAACATTAAGAAACTAATTGAAAAATATAAATATTTAGCAAAAAATTTGATCAATTTAATTAATATAAATATCTAGCAATTTTAATTTTAACACTGTTGAACAATATACTTTTTCTAATGTCGTCCAGTTTTTTACAGAAAATAATGAAAAAATATTTTTTTTCTCAAAACTAACTATAAATTATTGTTATTTTTTAAATTTAAATAATATTTATTGAACTTTTTTTACCATCATTTGGACCAGACACGTAAAAAAATGTGTGAGAGAGAGCTTTACTATTTTTTTAAACGACTATTCCACCCGGCTATTTCACTCACCTTTTTCCACCCACCTTAGTTGGCATTTAATGTGCGGTTCACATAAATAAAAGTAAAAATTTTATTGTTTCGAGATTATAAACATGATTGGTCCAAGTAAGATGGGTGGAAAAACGTAGGTGAAATACATGGGTGAAGTAGTATTTTTCTTTTTAAATAGAGATTTGAAATTTGAATTTGAAATGAGTGTAAGAAGAGAGAGAGAGAGAGAAATAATAATTAAATAAAGAGAAATTTGGGGTGCGTGCGTTGTTTAAAAAGTATGAGGAGCTTTTAATGGAGAGAGCGAGAGTTTGAATCAATAATAGAATGATAAAAAATAAGAAAAAAAGAAAAAAATGGAGAGCTTGCCAACTCAGCCCATTGAGGGAGGACTTGGCATATATTATAGTAATAGATTATTAGTATATATATATATATATATATATATATATATATATATATATATATATATATAGAGAGAGAGAGAGAGAGAGAGCTGCTTTCATAACGGATTTGCAACCCCTTTCTGTTTGGACTTGTGTGAGAGAGAGAAGGTGTGGGCCCTAGCGCTCCATGAATATGGGGTCCACCCCTAAGCGACCGGCATAGGGTTGTACTAGCGGTGAGTCTATGGCATTAACACTTTAACATGATGTAGGTCGCGTTTGGTTTAACTTTTTAGAATAGAAGGGAGGCGTTTCACGTGGCTTTTGAGAGATTCCAAATGAATTTTCTAATCTTAAAAATCATTTTGAAAAAAATAAAATAAAATACTCCATATTATGTTTAATGAACCTCTTCAAAATGAACTTTTATGAAAAGTCAGTTACTTGAAAGTTCATTTAGGAGAGTTAAAAAAAATTACTTTTGAAAACCCAGGTTTGTAGAAAGCAAAACTTGCACATTTTTTGATACAAAAAGACTTTTAAAATATAATCGTGCCAAACACTATTTTTTTTTTCTCTAAATGGCTTTTTTAAAAATTCATCCTAACTAGGAATCACTTCTTCAAAAGTGACTTCTATTTGTGGAAAGATATGCCAAATGCTACTGAAGGCATTTGTGAATAAGTGATTCCTAGGATGGGCTTTTTAAGAAGTCATTTTAATATATATATATATATATATAGGGTGAAGTTCCCCTTACACCCTATTTTGACACCTATGTTTACACCTCGTTTTCAAAACACTATCTATGATAGGTATTTTGACGAACTGACCATTAGATTCAATACATTTCTTATGCATATCATGTATACCAAAAATCATAGTGATCCAACGGTTAGATTTTAAGAAATGTCACTATAAAAAATTGTTATGTTTTTCATTAATAAAAAAAATAGTAGCTCTTCAAAATGATATATTTTTAAAACTAACCGTTAGATCACTCCAATTTTTTTCATACATAACAAACATAAGATAAGTATCTAATCTAACGATCGGTTTCTCAAAATTTTATATTTACAATGGTATTTGAAAACGAAGTGTAAACATAGGTGTCAAAATAGGGTGTAAGGGGAACCTGTCCCATATATATATATATATAAGTGTTCTAGTCAAGGTACCTGACTTTAACTAAAGTCAGCTATGAACACAAGCCATTGGATTCTCATTCACTTAATGGATGATTCATCTCAAGATTCCAATCCGCCAAGGGCTTGTGTTCTTAGCTGACTAGAACATTTATATATATATATGAGGAACAACCAGCCGTGTGGGGGAGAAAAAGGGCGGCCTATGCTCAGTCCGGCGAGGCTTCAGTCCGGCGAGGCTTCGGTCCAACGTGGTTCTCGCCGGCGATGCTTCAGTCCGGCGTGGTACTTTTGCAGATGTGGTTCAGTCTAGCGAGGATTCAGTCCGGCGTGCCACAGTCTGGCGACGAAAGAGAGAAAAAGGGAGAGAGAGAGAGAGGGTATGACTGACACTGGATGGATGAAGGGAGAGAGCCAAGAGAGAGAGAGAGAGAGAAAGCTTGCAAAAGCCTGCTCCACACTAAACAAGTCTCTTATTCTCTCTTTGGATAGCATGTATAGCAGACTTTGAATCTCATCCGTTAAACTTGATCCAACGGTCACATGTAATGACCGTGTCTCGTTAGCCACACGGCTGGCCGTTCCTCAGAATTTCTGTGTATATATATATGTATATTGTTTGGCATCATCATATTTTAAAAGTCTCTTTAAATAAAAAATGGTGGAAGTTATGTTTCCTACAAACGTGTGTTTTCAAAAGCAAACTTTTTTAACTTCCCTCAAATGCACTTTCAAATTACCGAGTTTTCATAAAAGTCCACTTTGAAGAATTCACCAAACACGTATTTTTTTCCAAGATGATTTTTAAGGTTAAAAAGCCCATTTGGAACCTCTCAAAAGCTACTCTAAATGCCACCTTAGTAAATAAAAAAATAAAAAAATAAAAAACCTATTACAGTTCTATTCTTTCAATTATTACTGACACTGCATCCTTATAGTTTTAAGGAAGGATCTTAACAAGAGGTTCTATTTATAAGGGTTTTTTACCCACAAAAAAAAAAAAAAAAAAATCATCCAACAAAAAATAGTCACGTTTAGTTCAAAAATATTTTGTAAGACCAAAATGCCAATAGAAACAATATTTGTTTCAAATTTGTTTCAATATGCATTCAAAAATTCTTAATTTTAGATAGACAATATTTTCCTTGAGTTTTACCTCAATCAAGGAATATTTATTATCTACCTAAAATCAATATATATATATATATATATATATATATATATTTAAAAACAAAAATTAAGGGGTAAAAAAAACAAATTGATAAAAAAAATAAAGATTTTTTTTTTACATTAATAGAATAAAATAAATTGATCAATTAAAAAAAAAAACTAATTCGCTCGTAAAAAAATTGATAAGTTCATTTTTTAAACCAAAATATAGAAAAACCAAAAAATTGATGAGTTTTCTTTTTTTCATATACAATAAAACTTAAAAGTTCATTTTTAGTTGGATCTCGTGAAAAAAAAAATACAAAATTGAAAAAAAAAATGGAAAACAAACTTCATGTAGAGCTTCAAGACAAATAAAGTAGAGCTACAAGAGGAACAGAAACTGTCGAACCGAAGACTTCTAAGGAGTGTTGAACTCATCAATTTTCTTTATTTTTTTATATGGAGATGCACAAAAATAGACCAAAAAAAAAAAAAAAAACGTTCCAAAAAATATAAACTCATAAGTTTTTTCTATTTCCCCATAACAACGTGTACTCTGAAGATTAGAATAAAATCAAATTGATTTTTATATAAAATGATCATGTCATAAGTTTGATGAGATCATATGTTTAAATGAAACTATATAACCAAAAATAATATCATCTATGAGGCAGCTTATATGGCCATTGATTTTTTCACTGTTTTTACAAAACAAATGCTTGGGAGTTATATTTTGAGAAACCTACCATCGAATTAAATATCATCGTTATGAATGCAATTCATGCTAAAAATCAAGTTGGTTGGACATCGGTAGCTATTCGATCCATAAATTTAGATTTCTAATTAACAAAAAAAAACCCCACATTTATGGATGATATAGCTCCTAATCTCTAATCAACTTGATTTTTGACATACATGACATTTATAAGGAGGGTATTTAATCCAACGGTGGGTTTCTCAAAGTACAATCCCCATGTTGGACTTTTCAAAAGCGTTATAAAAAATGGTGAAAAAAACGGTGGCTATATAACCAGTCCCATCATCTATTCCTTAAAAACTAATCAAAAAAGTATTTTTTTCACACAAAAAATGTTTGAAAAAAATATACTAAAATCAGTTCAAAAATATTTTGCAAGACAAAAATGCCCATTGAAACAATATTTATTTCAGATTTCTTTCAATATTCATTCGAAGTTTCTTAATTTTAGATAGACAATATTTTCCTTGAGTTTTACCCATTGTTATCAAACCCGGACCGGCCCGGTCGGTTCAACCGATTAAACCGGGAACCGGTCCCCCGGATGGTTTAACCTACAAAAATCCATTTTTTAAAAAAATAGTTCAACCCGGCGGTTCAACTGGTTCAACCGGTCAACCCGTTTATTTATTTATTTTTTTTTTTTAAGGTGCTAAAATGACTAAATTAATCCCAATATTTTTAAAATCTCTTAAAGCCAAGAAGGCTAAAAAGGCAAATTAGTCTTAAAAATTCCCAAATAACAAAATGAAACCAAAGCACCTAATTTAATAATATAATATTCTTATCTTGCATTTTAAAAAATATATATAATAAAGATTGATCAATAGTAATTATCAATTTTCAATTTTGATGACTGCACATAAATTCAAATATATGAATTGATTGTACAAACATTTAAAAAAAACTATATTTTGAATCATTTACAGCTTTTATTCTAATAAATAAATAAATAAATAAATAAATAATATATTTATAACATCACTGTTCAACCTGGCGGTTCAACCGGTTGAACCTTAACCCGATAACTTTTCCAGTTCGATGAACGATCCGGGTTTTAAAACAATGGTTTTACCTCAATCAAGGAATATTTATTATCTACCAAAAATCAAGAAAATAAATCGAAAGCAATAACAAAAATTAAGAAAAAATGAGAAAAATTTGACAAAGAAATGAAGAGTTTTTTTTTAAAAAAAAAAACAAAAATAATAATAACAATAATTAAAAGGCTCATAAAAAAACTTTGATGAGTTTATTTTTTAAAACCAAAATAGAGCAAAAAAAAAACAAAAAAACTGAGAGTTTTTTTTTTTTTTTTCTATATACAATAAAACTTATGAGTTCATCTTTATTTGGAAATCATGAAAAAATAACCAAATCGAAAAGAAAAAAAGAATGGAAAGCAAACTTCATGTAGAGCTACAAGACGAATAGAAACAGATGAGTTCTAAACAATGTTGAAATCATCAATTTTATTTATTTTTTTATATGGAGATGGAGATGCACGAAACATAAACAAAAAACTTCCAAAATATTCGAACTCATAAGTTTTATTTATTTATTTATTTTGTTCATGACAATATGTACTTTGAAGATTATAATAAAATCGAATTGATTTTTATATAAAATGATTATGCCATAAGTTTGATGAGATCATATGTTTAAATGAAACTGTATAACTAAAAATTGAAAAAGCAATCAATGCTAATGCAGAATATCCCTAATCTCATCTGATTGCATCATATATTTATGTAACACCCCAACCTGACATCCGTACCGACCCTTCCGGATTGGTCAACATGTGTCAATATGGAGGTACAACATATCCTGCTCATTCATATTTCCTCACGACTCACGATAGACAAAAATATATATATTTATTCAAAATGAAATGGCATGTACAAGCATTAATCATATCCCAAGCGTAAAATTATATATATAAGAAATCAAATAATAATGCCAACATTCTGGCAAATAGGCTAGACTACAAATAACAACTAATATAGTCATATCCAATGTAATAATGTATATATACATATAAATATTCAAACTATGATGCAAAATCTACCAAGTGCTGGTCAACAATCCCCAACTAGGAGGCTTAACCAAGCCACAAATGCAACCTCCCAAGTAAACCTGAAATCTGCAGTATAAAAAGCAGGAGTGAGCTTCGAATCGCTCAGTAGAAATAATGTAATCTCTACGAATTAATAATAACATAGTGATACATGGAATATTTAAAGAAAACTCATAAATCCAACGTTTCAAGAATTTATAAAACAACTTTATAAACAACATTTGAAAGATGTGTGGGCTTTTAGAAAGACAAACCGAATCCATCAGTATCATATATATGGCGTATGCGGTATGCCTCGTTTGTGGAATGAACTGTCACATGTGGGCAGTAGCAAAATCACATCGTCATCCATAACATGGCAATATACGTCACCGCGCAAGGTCCATGGTATACCCATCGGTATGGAATCAACCTGAGTGGCATATGCATCACTTCATTAGGTCCCTAGCATATCCACACTTGGATCGAATTATATTATACGGCTGTTGATTTAGGCTAACAAACCTTTAACTCAACCGGGCTACTACTAAACTAAAGGTCAGAGATCGTAGTTACATACGCACCTATATCATAATCAATTAGGGCTATGGGCCTAACCCTTAATGATATAATTCAATCCACACACACACTCACATGCACTCACACACACACACACATATAAATATGTGCATGTATGAGAAATATAATAATTATCGATCATACAATGTCAATCGGGATGAGGCCGGGAGCGTACTCACACCTGTCACCTACATCCTCGCATGGTAATAGAACAATATCCAAGATCCATCGTAAGGAGGTTAGGGAGCGAACTCACACTTGTACCTTTATCATGATGTATGACATCCATAACCAAGTAATCCAGAAAACCCTTGAAAATGCGTTTCCATTTCAAAACCAAATATTTCAGAGCCTCAACTCACAGTTATATAAAACATGTTTTCCAAAATCACTATTCTTTCCAAAAAAGTTAGGAATAGCTCAAATGGAAGGTTAACTGCTTTCTTTATTTTGTAAAATCATTTAGAAATTAGGGCATACACAAAGACATCAAAATTATATCATTTTGTAAAATAGTTAAATAATATGCCCATCAACCATGCCCATAAAATTGATAGTAGAAAATGCTCAATTCCCACATTTGTAAATAGTTTGACATTTGTAAAGCATTTTCATAAGAAACCTTGAATTACAGTTTTTATAATCATGCCACACAATTCCCACAGTTCACAAATGAGTATATTCCATTTATCTATTGGACAGTTCAATAAATAGCAGGGTTCGCAGAGCATTTATAAATCATATCATTCAAAAGGTATTTATAATTCATGTCATTCTCAAAACAATTGTAAAACATGTATATCATCATTAACAGTAAAATGTTACTTATCTACCTCAATGCAATGGTGTTTTCCAACCCTTTGCAGCTCCACAAGCCTCCCAAATGCAATGTTTAATGCATCCAATGCAAGTGGCCTTTCAAGAACCATCCAAGTCTGAGGAAACAAATAATGCAAAAGAGAAAATCAAAACAAAGCACGACGCAAGTGAATCTTTAAAATAATCATAAATCACTGCCTCACCGCTACTCACGCCTGACCTTTTAACCCAAAACACGATGAATGGCTAACCTCAAAGCCTTAAGACTTATAAGACATATTCCCAAGTATGTCTAGATGCTACATATCGAATTTTATGGCCAAATGCCCAGTGGTTTAAAAGATATACTCCGAAGAAGTAAAAGTGTACAAAAAATAGCAAATTTGGTATTTCCAAAATATTTATCTCTCCACAAATAGTCTGACCTCAAAACTACCATATTTAGAAACTAGACTTCACAAGCTTTTCGAGCATATAAAGATCACTCATAAGAAGTTCGGATGAGAAAGATACGATCGTTTAAAGTTGGGACTTGTATACGAAGAAACTGTAGCAATACCGATAGTCAGGGGGTGACTATCGGTATTGGCACCTTGCTATCTAAATCCGAGGTAGTGCAATACCGATAGTCGGGGGGTGACTATTGGTATTGGTTATGCGGGGCACTCCAAAACGACCCAAAACAGCACCCAAACCCATTCCAATCCCCACAAACACCAACCAAATCCTAAAAACTCAACTCAACTCAACTCAAAGCCTTAGATCTAACACAAACCAACCTCAAGAACACTAGATCCATCAAAGATACAAAGATCAAATGATTCGATCGCGTAGATCAACCCACTTTACACAACTCTCACTTCAATCCACTTAAATCCATCTCTTTGAACCTTCATCTAACATCACAAATGAGAGTTGACAACCCCCAAACAATTCATTACTCGTATCTACACAAGATCAAGTGGTTCCCAAGAGAATCTAAGCTTAAAACACAAATATACCCATTTTTCACAAACCAAACAAAACCATAAAAAAACTACCCATCAAACTTTCAAATCTTCACCTACACATCTCACAAACTACTACCAACACTCCCCTACACCTCAAACACCAAAACCTCCCAAGATTCAACTCCCAAACCCACAAAATGGGCATGAAAAGAAAAAAAAAATGAAGAAGAAGGAAATGATAAAAAGAACCAAGTTTACTTCCACAGATGACGTGGCGGCGACGTTGAGCTCCAGCGAACCTCCGGCATTCTCTTCCTCTCCTCTTTTCCCCTCTCTCTCCCTCTCTCTCACGGCTTAAAAATAAAGAAAGAAAGAGGATGGGGGCCTTTTATATAAAAAAAGTGCATGAAGGTCGTTTTTGAAAAAAAAAATTCAAATACTAAGAAATATCAAATATACTCCATGTCACCCATTTAAAACACATAAAACGATAAAATAAAAATTTGGGTTGTTACAATTTACATATTTCTCATGCATATATTATTCCCACCATTTTGTGCATACTTGAGCAATTTATATTAGTAAATAGATGTTTTTTATGATTTCTTGTTTTTCCATGCCTTATAAGTAAAATGCAATAAAATGAATGCTTTTTGCATGCAAAGTTGGAGCTTGGAGTCAAGTCTTAAAAGTCTTCAAAGGTTATGGGACTTATGTGACATATTTCTAGGGTCTAGAGGCCATATATCAAATTTTAAAGCTAAATGCTAAATGGTTTGAGAGATATGGGCTAATAAAGTCAAGAAGTGCAAAAATGACCAATCTATGTATCTTGAAAAATTTTTTATCTACAGATTGAATCAGACCATAATACTACCATGCTTGGAAAGTAGATTTCTCAAACTTCGCGAGCATATAAAGATCATCCAAATTTGACTTCGGACGAGAAAGTTATAACCATTTGAAGTTGGAGCAGTTTTTAGGTATTTTGGACTAATTTTCAATGGCAACAAGGTTTTCTACCGGTAGTCACTTTCTCACTACCGGTAGTAGAGCTCGAAAGTTACATTTTTTGCTTGTAATTCATCATTTTATTGAGGGGCATTCATGTCCTTTCACTCCCATTTTTGTAACATAAGGGATAGGGTATTCATACACCATTTTCAGATGAGAGAACCTCTCTCCAATTTTTTTCGCTAGAGTTGTTTTAGGTTTAGGTTAGAGTTTTCTTTATTCTTTATTTCTTAATGTAGCTTAACAGAAATTAGTGTAGTTTAGCATAGTTTAGGTTGTTTATCTTTTATATTTGATTCTCAATATTTGTACTTCCACTTTCAAGTAATAGAAATAACATTTATTTCAAGTTCTTTGCATTTATTTTAGTTGTTTTTGCATTTACTTCTCTTTTACTAGCATTAATGAAATTATAGGTTCTCAAGGTTGGATTCCATGGTGAATTTCCACCCTACTACAAAGGTAATATGATTTTCTCCATTTTTTGTGCTTTGAATGTTGGTTGCATGATATCAAATGCTCTTGAAACCACTTGGTTTTGTTTCCCATGACCATTTGTAAACAAGCTTAGGCTTGGCAATAATGGTCATTGAACTATATGTACTCCAAGTGTTTGTTAAAATGCTTTAATGAGTATTTTTCATTATTCAATCCCATTTTTCTTGTGTTTTGTGTTTGAATGGTTATAAATGTTTTCACATTTGAACCCTCTTAGTTTTGTATCTTCTTGACTTCTTGTAGACAAGCTATGCTTGTCACATGTAGTGCTTGAAATTATATGCATTCCAAGTATTTGACGAAATGTCCAAGAGAGTGTTTATTTCCACTTAACACCATTATGCTTTTATTATTAAATCCTCCATCAAAGATCATTCTTCAATAGATCCTAGATGAGAAATCCTTGTGAGAAATTCATGTTCCTTGGTTATGGATGGAATGAAACCCAAGAATCCAACCATTTACATTTCATTATCTTTTCCTTTAGTTTAGTCATTTTAGTTAATTGTACACCTCTCCACACTCACAATAACCATTGCTTTGTACTCTTTATTTTCATTCTTTGGGTAGCAATAGCTAAGAATTTATCCTAGAACCTCTTATCCATTCCCTATAGAAAATGGCCATGGGTACTCCCATGTATTATGTTTTTGACATTTGAATCCTACGCTTAGGATTATTGAACACAACACCAAAGGTCAAGCATTTTTGCATCTAACATGAAACACATGATATGCATATTAACAAACACCTTTCATGCATATAAAACAACCATTTCACATATCAATGCCTATTAAGATGGATTTATGATCAACTAACACACATCATTCCATCATTTTTGATAATCAATTCAATTATATAATATAATCAAACCATCTATAAGATAAGATCATGTGGAAAACTCAATTGGGAAAAAACCACGGGAGAAATCAAGCCATCACTATGGAGAATGAAGGATTACAAAGGTAGGAGATCATATTAGCCCTATCCACAAGCTTAAACTTGTACCAATGTCAATCAATCACCACAATCGAGTCCACAATCACATCATCAATCTCCAAGAAGAATCATTGATCTCTTTACCCACACACTTGGAGTCCACTAAGCACACCTTGAATCCACAAGGTCACAATCCAATTCTCATTGGATCACCCTCAAACTAAGATAAGTGATTTCACACAACCTATAGAACTCTAATTTATGTTAGGATTAAAGATCACAAGGTCAAAACTCAACAAAAATGGAGGAATTATACACAATGTACCAACATAAATCTAAAGGAAGGAGACAGAGTTTCTTTCTCTAGAATTAGGTTAATCTCATTACCCTAAATAACTAAAAGTACAGTATATATAGGCAAAGTATGCATATGACTTCAGCATGCCAAGTATAATAGAGAATTTAGGAGAAAATGTTGTAAAATTTCTTCTTTTTTTTTTTAAAGCTTTTACCTCGAGTTGGATCGATTTAGCCAAAAGTTAGATCGATCGAGAATGCTTGCGATTGAAAAATATCACTTTTACAGGCAACTTGGATCGATCAAGGTGAACCTTGGATCGATCCAAGAGCTTGTAGATGCATGTAACTTCCTACAAACATATAGGATCGAGCCACATGTGTTTTGGATCGAACCAAACACTTATACACCTCAAAAATCATCTTTAAAACACTGTATTTTGACTTAGAATCAAACTATACTCAAACTAATCACCTATAAGGAAAATACTAGGTCTCTAAGTCACTTACCATCCTATTCATGAGGAACCAAGGTGCTTTGAGACTTGACTTAAGCTTGATAGCTTCCAACCTTGAAATTCTTCATCAATTAAGCTGGTGGATTAGGACTTTTATTAACCAAGTTACATACATAAGAATAAACTAATCTAAAATTCCTAACAAAAATAATATCATCTATTTCTTCAAAACTAATTGAAAAAATAATTTTTTCACACAAAAATGAGTGAAAAAAAAAAAAACAAAACAAAACTCATAAACTATATCAAAAAAATTATATCATTTATTTTTATTGACCAAACACAACAAAAATAAATAAATAAATAAAACTTCCTTAAAAGCATATAAAATCATTAGCTTTGACCAAACACATAAAAAACCTTCCATTCCCAAATACAAACACATAAATTAAAGAAAAACAAAATGAAAATGAAAGAATATATCATTATATATGGCCATGCTCGGATGAAGATGAAGTGGGGGAACGTCAAGGTTGGCATAAGTATTTCATGGACCTCATGTTCGCCCACTTTGTAGACACCCCATTTTTTACTTATAGCATTTAAGTCATCATTTTCATGTCCTAAGTCAAGAATGATCAATCATTTTTAGAGGATTAGGTCTCAAAACCATAGTTTCCTAAAATACCAATTTCCTTAAGTAGATAGAGGCTATCATTTCATGTAGGTTTTTGTGTCGGAATTAAGTGATTCCTTTTGCATTTAGTTTTTAGAGAGTCTACGAATTACCATGTTAAATTTCATGTCATTCCGATCGAAGCTCGATAAGTAATGAGAACTTTTGCGACTTTAAGGGTAGAATTGTTTTTTTTCTCGCATAATTTCCGTTTAACCTCCGAATTCGTCCCGTTTTGTTTCATTGAATTTGTGTGGATGTTTAAAGTCTATTAGAGTATTGATTCAAGCATTGCAATGGTTCGAGAGTGATTTGGCTCATAATGATTCATAAAGGTCTATTAATTATCTCTAGGGTTTTGACCTAATTTTACCGTGGTAAACCGTTTTCCAAAATTAATGATTTTATAACCCTAAAATGTTTTCAAAATAATTTTCAAAACATGTTTCATGAAGTGGTATTTTAATTCTAAGCCAATTAGTTAGTGGATTTTCAAATTCTAATTTAAGTAAGATGGCTCATAACGGCTAACCAGCTTGGTTTAATCCAAAAATTTGAATTTAGTCAATGATTTTCAGCTTCAAAACCTTCTAGAAACATAGAGGATGAAGTCTTGGTCGTTTTGGCTTTTGAATTATCGAATTTGGATAGAAAATGAAGAATATATGGCAAAAACAAGTCGAAGATTCCTAAAAGGACTCAAAATCAAGCAAAACTGGAGAATGGCACTGGTGACTGTCCAAGCCAGGACGGCCAACCATCCAGGGTTGGACAGCTAGCCGTCCTAGAGCTGGACGGCCATCAAGCCTAGTTTGCGCACTTCGACTAAAACTCAGAGTTTTTGTTTATTTTAGGACTTTATCCACTTTTAATCCGATTTCTTTATATATTTTTTTACCTAATCTGATTACTATGACCCTTAGGAGATTTAATATGAGCCCTTGGATCGTTTGGATTAAATTTAATCTCGATCCTCCATGCTTGAGCCAAAAATCTATAAATAGGGGCCTTAGCTTAGGGTTTTCTACATTGAATTTTCTCGATAACTTTTGGAGGCTTGTTTGAAAGAAGCTAAATGAAGAATTCCAGCAACTCTAGAGGTAAGTTTCTCTTCTCTTCCCTTTCTTTCAAAGATTCAATAGCATAGAAACATGATAGGCTTTATAGTTTTCATTGTTTTCTACTTAATTCTTCTTCTACTTTTCTTTTTATTTAAGTAGAAGCATAATGATTCATTCTAGTAGCATACTAGGGTTTCTCTTCTTCTTCTTAAAATTTTAAAGAAAGGTTAGAATGAGAGTTTGCATGGTAGCATTGCATATTAAGATTGCATGGTATTTGTATGCTAGGGTTTTGCACTGTAGAAATTGCATATAGGGTTTGCATGCATGCATTGTTATTTTATGCATGATAGTTGTTATTCCATGTTAGTAAACATGTTATTTTGTGTTAGCATGTTAGAAATCATGATATGATTTATTGTTTTAATGCATGATTAAAGTTTTGATAGATGTCTATGTTTAGAATGATAAAGTAAGCATGAGATCAATTGAATTAGTTATTTGTAACGCCTCGTATTTTCATAGATTTTTAATTTTATTATAATTTATATTTTGGGTTACAATTTTATAATTTGCCATAGAGTTTAGTTATTTATTTTAAGATTTTGGTAATAAGGGAAGAGTGCTAAGCTTGTGGCCAAACTGTATTTTATTATAAGTATTAATAGAAGTTAAACCCCAATTAGGACTCCTATATAAGTGATATCATAAAGGATATAAAATTCTCTAGTCTGAAAAAATACATTAGAAAAGCAGTTTAGAAACCCTAGAAGCCTCTTCAATGTCTTATTCAAGATAGAATCAAGTAAGTATTTTATTTGTTAAGCCTTAAATATATATACAATTATATTATTTTGATTCTTGAGATTATATATATATATATATATATATATAT
>JAESVK010000909.1:322244-345492 GCA_017140935.1 Hamamelis virginiana | reverse complement strand
CCTCATTTTGGATGAAGCTCTCTCGGTCCCGTCTTCTTGAAGGGCTTCCTCGCCGACGGTGAGAAGGTCGATCACCATCTCCGGTCGACCTCGCCGTCCGGCTATCTCCAGCCGACGGTGATAACCCATCTCTACTCTCTCTTTCCTTTTCCTCTTTTTCTCTCATATTTCTCTCAAAGTTTCTCTTCTTTTTCTCTCTTCTCACCAATCAGTTGACCGGCCGGTGAAGCTCCATCAATGGATGACGGCACAACACCGGCGGAGCTCGATCACTGTGGACTAACATGAAAGTCTGTACGGTAAGAGCTTCGAAGCACTGAATTTTTGGGTTTTCTTGTTCATTTTTTGATTTATTTTTAATCTTATATATATATGTTTGGTTGATGATTGTTGCATGAATCTTGTGAGAACTTTGTTTGGAGTGTTGAATTAATTTTTTTTCTTCATGCTGTCCTGTTTGGTTGCTGAGAAAATTTGGTGAGAAAGTGGTTTTGATGTGATTCCAACGGCTCTCCTTTTTGTTCGCAATTGTTCATTGAGCAAAAATTTTTTTTGCTTTAGCTAGACTGCGGACCATTTTTAGCAAAAAATGGCCGTTTTTAGCAAAAAATGGCCGTTTTTAGCTTTGGCTGTTGCTTTTGCTAGACTGCTGCTGATGCTCTCATTGTGGAAATAGTTTTTTATTTTTAAAAATGTATTATATTTATTAAAAACTGGAGGTTGGGGCACACACAATGCATGTGCACTGTACGATAATCTGCCTTCGTTACTTAAAACTTGATTTTTTTCTAAGAGGAAGGGATATATAATTTAAATTATTAGAAAAAAAAAGTATAATTTGGTGCTCATTTTTTCTCTCTTTATTTTGCCCCTACATTTCCACCAAAAAATAGAGAGTGTTTAGGAACCTAATTAACTGATTTTTAAGAGATTGTAAAGAAAGAGACAAAGTGGGAGAGAGGGACAAGGTTTTTTTTTTTTTTTTTTTTGGGGGGGGGGGGGGGGGGAGAGATGTTTGATAGTGAGAGAGAGAGAAACATTGGATGAGGGGAGAGAGATACAAGTTGGATAACTTCAGATTTTAGTGTTGTTAAAAAAATTGGGAAAGAGAGAAAGATTGATAAGAGTCTCGATCGGGTGGGAGGGAAAATCATGGGACTGACTAGAGAGTAGAGTACTTAAGAGTGCCCAATTGAAGTTATTATATTAACTTGTTTTAAGTTTCGGACTTTTCCTCATACCTTTGACAATTAATATAATACAAACAAATGAAGAGAAGGTTTATTGTCTCAGTAAATTATTACTGTATAAGTACTTAAATAGATCTTTTGGCTGCCAAACAGGCATAAAAGCATTTCTTGGAAGAGATAACACTTCATTTTAGGGTTATAATCGCTTTAGAAAATGTTATTTCCAAATAGGCAGAAATATGGTTCTTGCGTCAGCAACACGTTTGAAATTCAATTATCAAATACAAACTTACTAGCTCACTGGAAGCAATTGCTTTTACTTTTTCTTACACAGAAAAGCTTATAGTTAACAGCTACAACCATCCCAAATGGGGTTGATGCTCTATTTTAAATGCTTTAACAATTTATCGCGAATTTTTAATTTAATTTAATTTTTTTTATGTAGTTCTGTGGGTTATTGCTATATATTTTCCTTATTTTAAGTGCCAAGGCTACTCCGGTTTTCTTTTGTATGATTGTTTTTAATTTGGTTATTTTAATTGCTCACCAATCCTTGTTGCAAAGAGCATGTTTACACTGGTAGACTACCACTTAATCCCAAAAGCTTAAGCTTTTAGGGAATGGGCCAACAATGTATATTGGCCTAACACACTTCCTCCTCTTTGGCCCTCTCTGAAGAGAAAGACCAATAAATTGATAAACTTATAGGTAACAAACAAATGGAGGTAATAAGACTTGTACTTAGGACCTTACAAAAACCAGAGCTTATACCATGTTAGATTACCACATAACCCAAAAAGCTTAGTATGGGCCAATCACCATTAATTTGTAGAAGTATGGATAAAAGTGTGTGAAAATGACATGTCACTTATGTCAATTAAAGTAGGACAACCACTCGCCAATGTGTGTAAGAACTAGGGAGTGAAAGAGAGCGTTGTCTTGTGTGGTCGATCTACCAGTGCATTAGCCATGTGGGCAATTGCTGCTTTTGACTCCCTTTTTTTTTTGGTCTTTTTTTGGCTGGGGCCACTGTTCAACCAAGCTTCGTGACCCTTTTATTTTATTTTATTTTTATTCTTTTTAGTTTCATCACGATTTCCTTGGTCTACAAGATTCACATCTCTTTCTTCACTTGAAAACTGGTGCGTGTTAACTATCTGAATATTGAATCACTAAAATTCCATTAATGACCTCATAAAACCTAACAATTAAAGAAGAAAAACAAATCTCATGCTTTTCTAATGGTACAGATCATTTTCTACACGTAGAAGTCTTTGAAAGCTCCTGGACGATTGGTAGCTATATAGAAGTTCTACCAATAGACATAAAGCATTACCGGTAGAAATGCTCTGGGGAACTTTTCTCTGTAAAAGCTCTACTGGTAGAACTAGTTTTTACCGATTGAAATGCTGTCGGCCTCCATTTGTAAATAAGCTTCCCACTACCGTTGAGAAACTTAACTGCTCAGGGCAGTAGAACTGCTGCTATGCATTTCAACTCAACCTCCATCCCTCTAAGCCTCTATTTACTTCAAGACTTCATTGCCTATTGTCCAAGGCTTTATTAACCACTTCTTATTGGTACTTTTCCTACAAAAGAGAAATAAACCACTATTAAGAAAAATAAAGCAATTACACTACTTTGCATAGGATTAATTGGAAAAATGTGATATTAAATCATCCTTAATATGCAATTTTAATTTGTTTTAACTATGTATACTGATGATAAAGTTGTTGATTCACCTATTGAGCTGCATGATAAGTTCTCTTCTTTTGATTCTCCCACATAAATCCCACCTTGTACCTTGAGTTTGTTGGTTGCTTAGTTTCTCTTACTGTGCGTTGACTAGATATTGCTTATGATGTTCATGTTGTTAGCTAATTTGTTTTGACGACTTGTACTACTCATTAAACTGCTTTGTTATTTATATTGCGTTATACCAAAAGCATTATTTTTTAAAGTTTACTCTTGTCGTCTACTTTGTCTTTTGACTCTACAAGCTTATTCAAATGTTGATTGGGCTAGCGATGTCACTAATTGCAAGTCCACTTCTAGTTATTGTGTTTTTCTTGGAAAGTAAGAAATAGTCTGTTGTTCCTTGTTTTATTAGTGAGGTTAAATACTGTGCTATGGCTAAGGCTACTGCCCATTGTTTGGCTTTGTTGGCTTTTATTTGATTTGGGCATCTCTAGTTCCTCTCCCACTTCACTCTACTGCGATTGCACGAGTGCTATCCAAATTGCCCTTAATTCTATTTTTCATAAGCCGACGACCCATAACAGATTGATTTTGTTCGATCGTATCTCTAACTCAAACTAAGCACCATTTCTTTGCCATTTGTCGCTTCTTCTTTGCAACTTGGAGATTTTTTCACCCAAACTCGTACCTGCTTTCGTTTTCATTTTCTACTTGACAAACTTTCAATGATCTTTGAGCTCACATCATGAGTATTGGGGAGGGGTTGTGATGTATGATAAATTAAATATGTTTTATTAGTAAAAGTAGTTTAGTCTTTTAGTAGAAGTAGTTTATGTTGGGATTATGTCCTCAGAATCAATTAAGTATGTCATTTTCTATTAATAAATAGTTATTTATTTATTTATAATGCGTATTACATATTGATGAGATGAATGATTTTCTGCTCTTATGTGATAATGGATTTCTAGCAATGTATCGATGTGATTCAATTATATGAATGAGTTTTGCATATGGGAGATATGAATCACAAGTCTTGCTCTTTAAACATATCACAACTGGTGATAAAACTCAGCTTCTTAACTGGAAGGTTGTAGTATGCCAATCCGATGTGGTTGACTTTAGGTTGACGTACTAGTGCATTTGATGCATAGAGGATCTTCATAAATGACACATCATATTTAAAAATGTCAAATCATAATAACTAATGAACAACTAGCATTTAAAATAATGGCTGTTTTGTTTCGGATCGACTGATCTGTAACAGAATTTTGACTTGTTGGTACGTTATACACAGTGTAACAGAGGGTGTATAGAGGTTCTTGTTGCAATGAACAGATATGTATACGGTGCGTATTAGTTCGAAACCTGTTACTTTATGCAATACTTGTTATTGCACATGAAATGCCCTCTGCCTAGTGGAGATTCCTCACTTCAGGACAAGCATCTTTAGACATTTTGTTCAAGAAAAGGAAAAATTAAATTACGATGTTGGTGAGAAAAGTTTTTGTTTAGAGAAATCAAATGCAAATAAGAAGGAGAGAAAAAGAATAGGGGAGAAGAAGAACAAAACAAGGTTGGTTGCTAAAGGCTATACCCAAACGTATGGAATAGATTATCTTGAGACATTTGCTCCTATTGCGAAGATGAACACTGTTAGAGTGTTGTTGTTGTCATTGGCTGCTAATATGGGATGGAAATTACAGCAATTCGATGTCAAAAATGCCTTTTTACATGGTGATTTAGAGGAGGAAGTTTATATGGAAGTTCCATTGGGTTTTGGTTCGAATACCGGACAAGTGGTATGCAGGTTAAGAAAGGCGTTGTACGGATTAAAACAGTCTCCAAGAGCTTGGTTTGGAAGGTTTGCCAAGGTAATGCCTGATATGGGATACAAACAGAGCCAAGGTGATCACACCTTGTTTGTGAAGCACTCGGCTTCAGGGGGAGTGACTGCATTGTTGGTCTATGTAGACGACATTATAGTGACAGGTGATGATTTGGAAGGAATGGAGAATTTAAAGAAGTGTTTAATGAAAGAATTCGAAATCAAAGAGCTCGGCAAACTAAAGTATTCTCTCAGCATTGAGGTATCACATTCTCGAAAAGGAATTTTCATATCTCAGCAAAAATATGTAACAGATTTGCTGATTGGAAACAGACAAGTTAGTTTGTAGACCAGCAGAGATGCCTATAGAGTTCAACCACAGGCTTGGAGATGCTCTCGAAGATACGGTAGGAGATAAAGGCTCCTATAAGAGACTTGTGGGAAGGCTTATCTACTTGTCACACACTAGACCAGACATAGCCTATGCAGTTAGTGTTGTAAGTCAATTCATGCACAGTCCCAAAGAGTCACATCTTAGGGTTGTGTATCGAATCCTACAGTACTTGAAAGGCACACCGGGTAAAGGAATTCTATTTAAGAAGGGGAAAGAGCTAACTCTTGAAGCCTACACTGATGCAGATTATGTAGGGTCTGTAATTAGATAAGAGATCTACCCGGGTTATTGCACTTTTCTAGGAGGCAACCTTGTGACTTGGAGGAATAAAAAATAGAATGTTGAGGCAACGTCCAGTGCAAAAGCCTAGTTTAGAGCAATGGCACTTGGGATTTGCGAATTATTATGGCTGAAAATTGTCTTAGAAGATCTAAGAGTCAAGTGGGAAGGTCCAATGAAGCTTTATTGTGACAATAAGTCAGCCATTAATATTGCACATAATCTAGTGCAACACGACCGTACGAAGCACATTGAAGTTGACAGGCACTTTATAAGGGAGAAACTTGACAGTGGCCTAATTTGCACTCCATTCGTTTCCACTAGCGATCAACTTGCAAACATACTCACAAAAGGATTGTCTGAGACGTCATTTTAGAGACTAGCAAGCAAGCTTGGAATAGATGATATCCATTCACCAGCTTGAGGGGGAGTGTGAAAAGTCAATTCTATAAATAAGGAAACTGTGTGTGTATAGCTATAATTATCTAGGAGATTTTGTAATATTTTAGATATTGTAATCCCTGATTTTAGGGAATTAGTTTTTGGTCAATATCTCTAGGATTAGACAGTTTCCTAGTTTTTGAGTTTCTTAATTTAGATCCTCTGAAGTGTATATAGCAGTGTAATTTCATTGTGATTTCAATACAATTGAATTCAACCCAATTTGTGTCATATTGTAATGTAAAAATACAAGTTTTTATAATTTCTTTTATTTCAACCTATTCCTTGTTTTCTTGTGTATTTAGCTAAATGTACTCCAATTACACTCACAATTAGAATAAGTCGTTTGGCTCAAAACTTTGACAGCAATCTGCTGAAGTTCAGGGGCACATGTTTCATAATGGATCCACCATTCAACTACATAAAATTGGAAGGAAACAATTAACAAGGGGAGTTTTTGTAATTGTAGTTCTGTAGATAGCACAAATTACATATTTTATTTTATTTTTTTCGTACCAGGATTAGTTCGTTGAACAACTCTTTGAGTCAAAGGAGATCCAAATGTTTTTTCTTTATGAATTGTCGAATTTGGACTTGAAACGAGCCTGAAAAGCCGAAAAAAGCCGAAACTGGGTCAAAATGGACCAAGATAGGCCCAAAATTGAGGATTTTATACATCAGGGCTCGATAGCAGTCCACCTAGGGACGGTCACTTTGGGACTCTTCCAAAGCCTCTTTGGATTAGTTTGAGAGGCTTAGCTCGACCAAATAAGATCCTAGGAACATGAGAAGACTTCATTAGAGCCCTTGGATCAATTTTGAGGGATTGAATGATGGCCATCGATCAATATAGGCCTCTCCACATCGATCAATTTTGAGGGATTGAATGATGGCCATCGATCAATATTATCCATCATTTAATCATTATTTTTAATCAACATTTTTCATGAAATGTATATAAAGATAATGATTAAATGATGGATAATGTTGAGGTATGATATGTTGGTATAACATGAAGATATTAAGGGAATATTGGCAGATTTGAAGATAATTGGAAGCAAGACTTTAAAAAGAGCACAAGCTCCAAGATAACTAGAAGTGGGACTTCTAGGAAGAGGCCAACCTCAAAGGATAAGAGATTTGAGTAAATACGAGCCTAATTCCCAAAATTAAGATAATTGGAAAATGGATTTCCAAGAAGGATTGTGTTTCCCTGAGATAATTGGAAGCAGTACTTCCAAGAAAAGTTTGTGGCTTCAGAATAAGATAATTGGAAATGGGTTTTCCAAAAAGAGATTTATCTCCCAGATAATTGGAAGTAGGACTTACAAGAAGGATTGTGATTCCCTAAGATAATTGGAAAATGGATTTCCAAGAAGAGTGGTTGACTCCAAAGATAAGATAATTGGAAGCAAGATTTCCAAGAAGGACTTTGGATCCCAAGATAATTGGAAGAGAGACTTCCGAGAATTATTTCGACTCCGAGTTTAAGATAATAAGGAATTGGATTCCTAAGAATGATGATAATGTTTAATTTGGTCAATGTTTGTGAGTAGTTGGTTTGATTATCCCTCCTTTGTTGTGGCAATAATGGGATGTCATTTTGTTTCGTTGATATCCACTAGCGAAGCCATGAATATCAACGAGGGCTTCTGTAGACATCCATTTTTGACCCTGAGTAGAGTCATGGGTGTTTGCTTACAGTTTGAGGTGAAATAGGGTGCTGAAATCCTAAATTGCCAATTGTGCCCTTTTGTGTAGTTAGATAGAAGTTATTATCGCATGTAGGTTTTTAGGTCAGATTGAGTCGGTTCTTTTTGCATTTAGTTTTTAGGGAGTCTATAGATGTCCCTGTCAAGTTTCACTGCATTCTGAGTCAGGCTTGATAGGTGATTAAGCATTTTGTGACTTAAGGGGCAGTATTGTCCTTTGAATCGCAAAAATTCTTAAAAGCCTTCAAGTTGGTCTCGGATTGTCTCGAGACTTTGGCATGGATAATTAGGGCATGTTTGGTAGCAAAATTGATCAGTGGCAAGGTCCCTTGAGCCTTTGGGCTCATGTTTGGCTCTGAAAGCCCAAAAGGCCATTTCAAGCTCAAGTTAGGGTTTCAATCGGGAACGACTGGTATTTGATTGTTTTGTCAAAGCTAAAGCTTTAAAACACTTCAAAATGTTTTCAAAAACTTGTTTCGAGAAGTATAATCAATTTCGAAGACAATTGGTTAGTGGATTGTAAAACCCTAATTGGGCTTAACAGGCCCAAAACAGTTAATCGGTTGACTTTCTTCTTAAAAACTTTGACTTTGGTCAATGCATTTTCACTTCAAACACTTCTCAAAACATGGAGAATCGAATCAAGATCGTTTTGGTTATTGAATCGTCGAATTTGGACTTAAAACGAGCCCGAAAAGCCGAAGAAAACCGAAACCGGGTCAAGATGGGCAAGACAGGCCCAAAATTGGGGATTTTATGCATCAGGGCTCGATGGCCGTCCACCTAGGGACGGTCAACCGTCCATGAAGGACGGCCAACCGTCCCAAGGGGGACGGTCACCCGAGCCTAATGCTCTGATTCGCTTGGTTTTCGAGTTTTTGTCTCCTTTTCACTTTGGGACTTTTCCAAAGCCTCTTTGGATCAATTTGGGAGGCTTAGCTCGACCAAATCAGATCCTAGGAACATGGGAAGACTTCATTAGAGCCCTTGGATCAATTTTGAGGGATTGAATGATGGCCATTGATCAATATAGGCCTCTCCTCTATAAATTCATCACTTGATTGATTGCCCTGATTTGGTTATCAATATTAGGCTCCAATCTTTGGTTATCCTTTCATTGCTTCTTGAGCAGAGGTAGTTACAGTAGTACCCCCATATAAGAATTGTGGATTTAAAAAAATAGCCTACAATTATAAATTGAGTCAGGATCATGAGATTTTCTGGCAAGTTATGTAGATCAGTAAATATACACTTAAACTTTTATTAAATTGCAATATTACTTACCAGCTGCATACAAATCATTATGTAGCTGAAAGCTCCAACGATGATCAATAATCTTCTAATACTCTGTGTGATACCGGCAATTTTCTTGAATAGCCAACTTGGCTCTATCCGTAGCCTCAGAGATAAAACCCATGGTAGGCTTTTCATCTCCATCCACCAATCTGAGTACTTTAAGAAGAGGCTCTTCTACCTTGATAACATCGGCTACTCTTTGCCAGAAATCTATTAACAAAATGATCTCAAAGTCATAGATTGGGCCATTTTTTTTCTTGCTCTAAACAGAGTTTTTCCAACTATCTGACTTTATCATATTCCTTAACTCGGTTTTGTACCAAACAATGCTCTCAATGGCAAATAAATTGGTGGAAAATCCGGTAATTGAAATACGAAGCAGCTCTCTTTTGCTTGTAAACTGCTTTATGCGATTGAGCACCCATGTATGATTGTAAATAAAGCCAGTGATGGTTTTGGCCTTTGTGATAACCTTGTTGACACTGGTTTTTTCTCTTTATCCTCTATTATTAAATCAATACAATGTGCAGCACATGCTATCCAGTACATATGCTTCCTCTTTTGCATTAGAAGATGCCCACCAGCCTTCATTACTGCTTCATTATATGTTAATGCATTATACAATGCATTAATTTTTTTTTTTTTTTTTTTTGTTTTTTTTTTTTTTTTGTTTTTTTGTTTCTATAATAGACACAATATTATTAATAATTAAATAATTAACTACTAACCGAAAGTAGAATTCTGCCGTTCTGCTAGGCACATCAGATGCATCATAGGACCACAGGAAAACAGTGCCTCTATTGCAATAAACTAGAAAATTAATTATATGCTTCTTAGTAGGGCCTACCCAACCATCACACATAATGGTCACTCCTCTTTCCTTCCATATTCCTTTGAAAGAGTTAATCCATTGTTGCATCTTTTTAGTTCACTATTTACAAATGTCTCTGATATGTCATATGGCGAAAGGTTTTTGACGCTAACACCTACTTCAATTGCCGTATCAATTAGTGGTTGTGCCCATGGGGGTGAGACCACAAAAATGACCTAGCCTATGACGTTAAAAAGATCATTCCGTCAAAAGATTTCTAGCAAAGAGTAGCTGATGTTATCAAGGTAGAAGAGCCTCTTCTTAAAGTACTCAGATTGGTGGTTGGAGATGAAAAGCCTACCATAGGTTATCTCTGAGGCTATGGATAGAGCCAAGTTGGCTATTCAAGAAAAATGTCGGTATCACAGAGAGTATTGGAAGATTATTGATCACCATTGGAGCTTTCAGCTACATCATGATTTGCACACAGCTGGTAAGTGATATTGCAATTTAATTACTGATCTACATAACTTGCCAGATTCTGACCTTAGTTTATAATTGTAGGCTATTTTTTTAAATCCACAATTCTTATATTGGGGTACTACTTTAACTGCGTATGCTCAAGAAGCAATGAAAGGATAACCAAAGATTGGAGCCTGATATGGATAACCAAATCAGGGCAATCAATCAAGTAAGTGAAGTTGCTAATAAGAAGTTTATACTCATTACTTTTATCCATTATAAAACAAAGAAGAAACATTTGGATCTCCTTTGGTTCAAAGAACTGTTTAGCGAACTAATCCTGGTACAAAAAAATAAATAAAATAAATTATGTAATTTGTGCTATATACAGAACTACAATTACAAAAACTCTCCTTGTTAATTGTTTCATTCTAATTATATGTAGCTTAATGGTGGATCCATTATCGAAAATGTGCCCCTAAACTTCAGTAGATTGCTGTCAAAGTTTTGAGCCAAACGACGACTTCTTCTAATTGTGAGCGCAATTGGAGTACATTCAGCCAAATACACATGAAAACAAGGAATAGGCTGAAATACAAGAAATTATAAAAAACTTGAATTTTCCCATTATAATATGAGGCTCAAATTGAGGCACACAATGATAAGAACTCAAGCAAAGATAGATGCTAGCTTTAATCCCGTAAACTTGGATTACATTTTTGGGGAAGATGATCCATTGAGTCTGTGGTTGGAAGAAAGGGAAGCGACTTTACCAAATGGTCGTGATGATAACCAATGGTTGAACTTGTCTAATGATGATGAGCTTAACCCAGCAACTCAAGATCAACATACAACCATCTAAGGAACCAGTTCAAGTGCTACCACAAATAAGAGTGGTGGTGGCGGCGGCGGCTTAAGTCCACTAAGTGAGAATGATGGGGATGGTACTCAAGGTGGAGGTGAGTCATAACATAGTGGTAGTGATGGATGTCCATCACTGTTTTTTCAGGGGGAACACGATTTGGGTGCATTTGTTGATAATGCTAAAGTAGGTACCGGATCCAAGCCTTCTAAGAATTTACCGCCAAGGCCTAGACGAACAGGTGACAGTAGTATGGGTGCGAGTCAGTCTAGAAGAAAACAACAAACACATCATGAATTATTTGAAGAATCTTCCACGGAAAACCTTACACAGAGTTTAGGTGACTTTGGGCTTGGATACACATCCTCTCAAGGATACACATCCTCTTAAGGTAGTCGAGATCCACCCTACGAAAATTATCCACCACCATAATCATACACAGATCAATCTTATTACTATCCACCACCCATACAAAATTCTGAGTATCCATATCCATACCGGCCTGATGCTTCTCCACCGGTTTACTATACAGAGCAACGGCACGAAGATACAGATTATGGGGTATTCAATTACATCTTACCGAAGGGATGGGGAGATGAACAGGATCAATCACATGGATATAGTGTGGATCAACCACGACACTCATTTTGGGGAGATCAACAACAAAGTGAGCAAGAGGGTTAGAAGATCAACCAAGACATTCATTTGGTGGTGAACTAGTGAGTATAGAATAATTTTAATTGATTAATATATTTTTGAAGACTTGATAACTTGAAATAAATGCACTAAAACTCTTTGAAAACATTAAAAGCCTAATGCATGCATTTTGCAAACTCTTTACAAAACAACTCATTAGTAGAACCAAATATAATATCATCAACATAAATTTGAACAAGTAGCATATCATCTCCTTTGTTTTTTGTTAAGTTTCCAGCCTAAAAGCCTAAGCTCGTAGGTGGAGTAGATTCTATTCTTTTACACTCCCCCTCACGTGCAGGCTCGTTTGGGCCTTGTCATGTGGACAACTAATGTTAGAAGTATGCCCTAAAGCCAATCGTTAGGTTGTATTTTGGAAACTTATATTTCATTACATTCATGTATGAAACTTTATTCATCTATGAAATGGCTTTTATTATCATGTAAACTTGTGTTTAATTACTGTTCATGATAAAGTCCTTGGATAGTATGATAGAGAGTTGTATCTCAAGTGTTGAGATAGAGAGACTTACAACTCTCAAGTACATCTATCTTAAACCAATTCCTGCTCATAGGTTTATATATTTGGACGATTATAAATCATTAAGATTAGCACAGGTTATACTATCCTTTGGGAGGATGGTGAGTCTCATACCATTTGTGTAGTGACACTATAGTAAACCTGTGGGTGCTTGTTAAGAACAAGTACACGGAACGTGACCAATATGAATATAGCTTATGGAATTCTATTTGCATGTCAAAAGCTGCTCATGTGTATAGTCACATTTGTAATCCTTAGACCTGAGACACCACAAGTTGTCTTATGCATAAGTTGATACAGTTTGATAGTATCTTGTACACCCTTAACCACCAGGATGTAATCGGTACTTATTGGCTATAGTGAATTATGTATGAAGAGAGGTGGGAGTGCAATATGGAATTACTACCCTTAATATGAAACTACCCTTAATATGAAAGGGTGAATGTTATAGTTACTTCACAAATACTATCTCAATAAAGTCTTTGGCCAAAGCATATGGTAACCAAGAAAAGAGTTTTAAAGGGTTAACCTAATTGAGATTATTTTTGATGAAAATGTAACATAGGATTAAGTTAGGGTTTGACATGTATCCATACCAAGCTAACTTACTCATGACATTGTTTAGTGAAGGATTACCTATATCATAAAGGGTTCTTTTATATTCGTATATTCACCCACACCTAGGGTACGTCATGATATGTTGCTAGATGTCACTCATGACTAGTGTAGGCCTAATGATAAGTGTTATCATTGAGGGCAAATAAGTGTCATCATTGAGGGCAAAATTGGAATTGTTCCAATTGAACCATAAATAGAAAGTTTTTATTTTGGGAGACATGTGATGTCCCCGAGCCACTGCTAGGTTGGGATGAACCCAATGGGTCACACACACAAGGGTTAAGTGAGTCACTTAAATTAGGGGAGAGGTATATTCTCATTTATTATTGTTTAGGCCCTTGTTATTAATAGTTAATAAGAAAGGGACCAAATAATAAATAAAAAGAATATTTCCTATATATATATATTTGTGATGATAGGTCAAGCTAGCACTAAGCAACCTATCATCATAAAAGAGAAGGAGGACAAAACCCTAGAGGGACGTGAGCTACCCTAGCCTCTCTCTTTCTAGCCGTCACTCTCTCTCTCTCTCTCTCTCTCTCCATGCTTGCTACTTCCCAAGTGTTGTGAAGGTGCAAGGGATTTGGGTGATCTTGTGCTCGTGTGGATACTATTGGAGGCTACCATACTTTTGGAGCTCAAGAACTTGGTGGATAGCTTCACAAAGGATCACAAGTAAGCCTTTATTTATTGTTTTAATTAAAGTGTTTGATTCGATTCATCGTTTGAGTTGATTCTTGGATGAACACCATGGAAAATTTTAAAACTCTACCTTCCGCCGCGTTTTCATTTGGTTTTCTTTCAACCAATGCTCTGATATCATGTTAAGTTTCCAACCTAAAAGCCTAAGCTTGTAGGTGGAGGGCCCAATACTTACGTGTATTGACTCAATAAATGAAATGCTTTACACATTTCCTTCTTATAGGAAATACAAGGCATAAAAATAGGAACTAAATAACTACGCCAGCTAATCTATAAACAAATTTTCCTAATTTATAGGAGTTGACTAATTTTGTATTTACAGAAATAAAACATCTAACAAATCTCTAAGGATTCGGAAATATCACAGCTGAATCTTCTATTTTCCAACACTCCCCCTCAAGCTGGCTTGAAGATATCTTTCATTGCCAGCTTGTCAATCAAACTGTCAAATTATTTCTTGTGTAGTCCCTTTGTAAGTATATCTGCAATCTGCTCGGTAGTTGGAACATATGGCATGCAAATTATTCCATTATCGAGCTTTTCTTTAATAAAGTGCTTATCCACTTCCACATGCTTTGTTCTATCATGAAGAACCGGATTATGAGCAATTGAGATTGCTGCCTTATTATCGCAGTATACCTTCATGGATGAAGAGCCAGGAATCTTTAAGTCTTCTAAAAACCTCTTAAACCACACCACTTCACAAATCCTATGAGCAACCGATCTAAATTCAGCTTCTACACTACTCCTAACCACCACATTTTGTTTCTTGTTTCGCCAAGTAACAAGATTTCCTCCAACAAAGGTACAGTAACCAAAAGTCAATTGTCTATCAATTATACTTGCAGCCCAATCTGCATCAGTGTAGACTTTAATCTGTAGATGTCCACGTTTCTTTAACAACAGACCCCTTCCAGGAGTTCCTTTCAAGTATCTCAAGATTCTGTACACAGCGTCAAAAGTGTTCCGGTCTTGGTGAATGCATGAATTGACTCACTGTGCTTACTGCAAAAGCTATATCCGGACGTGTATGGGCCAAATAAATTAGTCTTCCAACAAGCCTTTGGTACTGCTTCGTGTTCACCACATCTTCAGTTTTGGCAGGTTGTAGCTTTAAGTTGGGTTCAATCGGTGTTTCAGTTGCTTTGCATCCAAGAAAACTTGTTTCACTAAATAAGTCAAGTACATATTTGTGTTGATTAACAATATACCTTCCTTAGACCTAGCGAACTCCATCCCAAGGAAATATTTTAACATACCCAAGTCCTTGATCTCAAAATCATCGGCATGTCTCTTCTTCTATCTTTCCAACTCAGCATTGTCATCTCTTGTCAAGATTATATCATCCACATAAACAATCAAGTTAGCAATTTTCCCTTCTCTTGAATGTTTATAAAACATAGTATGATATGCTTGACTTTGACAGTAACCATGACTTCTTACAGCCTTCCCAAAGTGTTCAAACTACTTTCTAGGGGATTGTTTGAGGCCGTACAAAGACTTTTTTAATCTGCAGACTTTATCTTTACCAAACCTTTCCTCAAAGCCAGGTGGTAAGCTCATAAAAACTCTCTCTTCTAAGTTTCCATTTAGGAAAGCATTTTTTACATCTAACTGATGTAGGGACCAGTTGGAATTTACAGCCAAAGATAATAAAACCCGAATTGAGTTTATTTTGGCTACTAGAGCGAACGTTCCCTGGTAGTCAATCTCGTAGGTTTGTGTGAATCCTTTTGTCACGAGCCTTTCCTTGTACCTTTTTATGCTTTCATCTGCATTTTACCATAATTTTATTGTAAATACCCATTTGCACCCTAATGTCTTCTTATCCCTTGGCAAGTTAACTACCTCCCAAGTGCCAATTTTTTTAAGAGAATTCATCTCTTCCATAACTGTTAACTTCTAATTCAGATCATATAGAGCTTCCTGAATGTTTCTTGGAACAAACAAGTGAGAGATCTTAGAGATTCTAGTTAAAACAAATATTTGGCAATAGGATGATTGGTACATGATCGGACTCCTTTCCTAATAGCTATAGGAACATCAAGATCCAAGGGCTCATTATTAAAAGGTACAATAGAAGCAAGAATAGGAATAGGATTACCTGGAATATTCAAAGGACTATCTCTCGGAGATTTTTGTTGATCTTGTGTTGGGGTGATAGGCACGTCTATACACACGCTAAATTGAGGGAATACTATGGAGGGGATGGTCTCAAATTTTATATATAATTGGCTCATTTGAGAGAATACTATGGAGGGGATATTGTACGACCCGACACCACTCGATTTTCCATAAATTATATAGCACTTGATAGTCGAAGAGGAAAGCAGGTTTGAAGAGCCTTTTCACTTCAGTTGAATCGAGTGCTATGTACGAACCCCTTTCCCGACTCTTGCGCCTTGTTGATAGCGAAGTCTACCCGTTAGGTGTCTAAGAATTATCTAGAATAATGAAAGACACCATTAATTGAAGGTTAGCCACGTTGTGTGGGTACTAAAAGTTATAGAGGAACGCTGGGATAAATCGATAGACCATCTATTATTGTCTATAATTAACAATTTACTGTTTAATTTAATTTCATCATGCATGAGTAACTAAATGTTTAATTAACATTTCACTTGAACCCTAGCGTACTACGTAAATCCAAGGTACCAATACAAAACAATATTGGTGAGGACCTACACCTGACCAATGCGGTGCTATAAGCATTTCCATCGGGTCACGATTCCCGATCTCACTCCTTCTATCACACTCCAAATAGCTATAGTTTATTATTTGATTACAACTCCTATGTCTATAATGCTCCACAACTAAACCCTCCCCCGTACTAATATACTGTTGAAGAATTTTCAACCCCAATGAAAATGCACAGAGGGCATCTTGTTGGAGTGGGAAATTTCCACCTATGGGAATCTTGCACCATTCATAATTAACTATAGTAGTTTTTAATATGGAGACACTATTGTTTTAATCTTACCACTTTGACTCCTGTGGATAGTTTTGAGCCACCTAGGAACTCGATGTGGTATTGGCATTTGTATACAAACTTATTTATTAATTCATTTATTACTGTGTAAATGATATATATTTTGCATTTCTAATATTATGTGGCATTTTATTGTGGAATTTGTATAAATTTGTAAATTATTTGGCCCAGTGCGACACACTTTCTTGTAGCCTATACAACACAAAATTGTCTTACATATATATATATGTATACATACATATATACATATACATATGTATATATATGTATATATATGTATACATATATATACATATGTATATGTATATATGTATGTATACATATATATATATATATATATATATATATATATATATATATATATATAAACTGCAATTTTTTTAGTTCTAAATTGTGTATTATAGTCTAGTTCATTGTTTTGTAGAGTTTTACTAAAAATATCCGTGTTTAACTAATAATATCCGTCATATCTTTAAATCGATATTGATATTTCTGATATAATCAATATATCCATGATTTGGGACCATCAATATATCCGTTCATACTGATATTTAAATCCTTGATTCAGACTAGTATTAGTCCTTGTGTGGTGCCCATTTTTTAGTTGATCATAGAGAATGTGTGTGGATAGTAGAGAAATAAACAAGATTACTATCGAGCATTGTTTTCCAATTCCAAGATTCGATAATATGTTGGATTGTTCGGTCGGTGCAAAGGTATATTCTCCAAGATTGATTTGAGGAGTGCGTATCATCAAATAAGAATCCGCCTAGGAGATGAATTGAAAAAGACATTCAAGACTCATCATCACTTGTTTGAATGGATTGTTATGCCCTTTGGTTTGACCGATCTCCTGGCTCATTCATGCATGTATTGACTCAAATGTTTCAACCTCTTTTGGGAGCATGTGTGGTAGTTTATTTTGATGATATCTTGGTTTATAGCCTTTGTTTGGAGGATCATTTGGTACATTTACAGCAAGTCTTTGATATATTTAGGAGAGAAATTCTATGGTAGCTTGGAAAAATGTAGCTTTGGGGTGGATCAAGTAGTGTTCTTGGGCTATGTTGTATCTTCAAAGGAGGCGTTTATGGATGAAAACAAGTTGATTGGCTTGTACCTTCTAGTTTGCAAGAAATACAAAGCTTCTATGGTCTTGCTACTTTCTAAAGAAGGTTTATCCAAAATTTCAGCACCATTGCAGCTCCTCTCACCATTCCGTCAACCAAAAGTCCTATGTTTGGACTCACAAAAGCTTAAGAGAGTTTCCAACTCTTGAAGAAGAAGTTAACCAAAGCTCCTATTCTAGCTTTGCGCGATTTGGACAAGATGCTTAATTGTGATGCATTGGGTGTTGGGATTGTAAGAGTTCTTGAGATCCACCTAGCCAAGAAGGACAACCAATTGCCTTCTTTAGTGAGAAGTTGAATGAAGCAAAGCTTAAATACTCCACCTATGACTTGGAGTTTTATGCCATTGTTTAAGCCATTAAGCATTGGAGTCATTATTTGGCATATAAGGAGTTTGTTCTTCACACCAATCATGAAGCTTTTAAACATCTTAATAGTCATTAACGTTTGAACAAGAGGCATGCAAAGTGGGTGAGTTATCTTCAACAATTTTACTTCTCTTTGAAGCACAAATCAGGAGTTATCAACAAAGTACCCAAGGGGTTCGGGGGAAGGACTAGTCTTTTGGTATAAATAAAGACTAAGGTAACTAGTTTTGAGGAGTTCAAGGGTCAATATCAAGATTATCCATAATTTGGCATCATTTACTAATCTTTACAAAGAGGACAGCGTGCTGTTAATTCTGATTTTTGCTTGAAAGATGGATTTATCTTTAAGGAATTGTAGTTATGAGTGACCATATGCTTTAAGGGAGTTGATACTCACTGAGCAACATAATTTGTGTCATTTTGGTAAGGAAAAGACCCCTATGCTTGGAATGACCAAGGATGTTGAGAGACATGTTCAAAGATTTCATATCTGTCAAAAGGGAGGGGTACATCCACTAATGTAGGTACGTAATTGCCTCTTCTAGTGCCTAATAGACCTTGAAATCCACCTACGGAAAGGAATCATGACTCTATTATGGTGTGGTTGATTGTTTTTCAACGATGGCTCATTTTTTTTTCCATGTAGAAAGGCATTGGTTGCTAATAATGTAGCCAATCTATTTTTCAAGAAATCTTATAAGCTTCATGGGATACCTCTTTCAATTGTTTTTGATAAAAATGCCAAGTTTCTTGCTGACTTCTGGCGAACTTTGTGGTGAAAATTGGAACTGAATTTAGCTTTAGTGACCCATTTCATCCCCAAGCCGATGGACAAATAAAGGTGATTAATTACAGCCTTAGGAATCTTTCGAGATCCTTGTCGGGTGAAAATCCTAGAAGATGGGAAAGAGGAAATGGACTGTTAATGTATCATCTAGTTGGCGGGAAAGAGAAAAGGTTACCTCACAGTGATCTCTTTTATTTCTTATATATTATGGCCCTTACTTTGCGAGGGTTTTTCGTGCAGTATACTTTGTACATCTCGACTACAAAGGATGGGAAACTACTTGACTGTTTACAGCACAAATCTAATATCAAAATTGGTCGAATCATTTATCTAAGAATTCTCGTGTGGGAGATATCATTTCCCATCAACATAGGTTTTACCCAGCTGGCTGTAGAGTTATGCTCATATTGCTGCTGAGATTACTTCCATGTTCCTTCCTAATGAACCTATGCTAGACAGTCTCGTTTGGAGACTTTCTTCTACTGGAGCTTTAATATTTAAGGATGCTTATGAGTTTTTTAGATAGCATGCTATTGTCTCTTGGGGGGAAGTTAATTTGGAAGAAATATATTCCTCCCAAAAAATCTGCTCTCTTCCTTAGGTTAATCCATAATAGGTTGCCTACTGAAGACAACTTGCAGCATAAGAGTTTCATCATGGTTTCTTGTTGCAGTATTTGCAAAATTCCTTACTGTGGAGAAACTGCTAAGCATTTATTGTTTGAATGTGATTATGCCAGGAATATTTGGTCTTGGCTACATTCTTTGTTTTATACTTATTTTTCTTTTGATCAGAATATTGAGGCCTCTTTACTACATTTACTTTCCCACAATTTTAGTCCTCAGATTAATGATCTGTGGATTGTGGCTATTATGAGTGTTTTGTGGGTTATTTGGAAGGCTAGAAATCTAGTCAAGTTTGAGGGCAGATCGATCTCTATTGCAAGTGCTATTCGTTTGGTTCAGCTTTTGATTTAGGAGAGTAGCAAGTAAATATCTTCTTCAATGGGTTTCTCAATTATTGATCTTCAAATTCTGAGAAATTTTCAAGTATCTGGTATTCCTAGAAAAGCTCCTCAAATTTTCCATTTTTTTTGGTTACCTCCAACTAGAGGATGGATAAAAGTTAACACAGTTGAGGTTGCTAAGGGCGTTCTTGGTCCAGAAGCTAGTGGTGGAATTTTTAGATCTCATAAAGGCTTTATCAAAGGCATATCTGGTTGCAGCCTTGGGGTGCATTCTGCTACTTATTCTGAACTTATGAGTGTCATTTTGGATGTGAATTATGCTTGGGATAAGGGTTGGCACTTATTGTGGATTGAAAGTGATTCCTTTCTTGTTGTCAATTGCATTTTGCACAAGGACTTTTGTCCTCCTTGGCCTTTTTTTTTTCTAAATGCAAAATTGCCTTTCTCTTATTGATAAAATGTCTGTTGTTGTTACTCATGTCTTTTGAGAAGGGAATATGGTGGCTGATAAAGTGGCTAACAAGGCCTTATATTTGTCTACTCTAACTTGGTGGTACTGATTTAGGGTTCTTCACAAATGAGTTGTCTCGAGATATGTCTAGATTACCCAACTATAGATTCATTGTTTAATTTCCCTTTTCTCTTTGTGAGCTGGAATGTGACATTTATAAGTCACCATATCTAGACTGTTTTTTTGCTTTTTTTGCTTTATTTCATTGTATTCTTTTTCTTTATTAATAGATTTTGGGGTCTATGGCACATGATTGTGAGTTATTAGGGTGCCAACCTAGTTGGAATTCTAATTCTCTCCGATGCCTACAATCCCTTCCTTATCCAAAAAAAAAAAAAAATCGGTTGCTCCTCATTCTTTGATGCAAGTGTGGCTCTAATGTATCAAAGATAAGGATGCTGCAAGTCAACATTGAAGGCGACATTACTCATTTTTGCTCTCTCTAAGAAAGATGCTATGACCTTGATGCAGTCATGGGGAGAACCTATAAAGTAAGTCTCATGAAAACTGTCAGCTTTCCGTTAGAACCCAGGAAGAGGTTCAGACACCCGATCCAAAGTTAATAATAGTTTCATGATCTAAATGCTCAATACATGTCAAAGTCTCTTTGTTTTATATGATCATGTCTAACTACAAAATGAAACTATTTTTTCTCTCTGGGATTGGAACTGTTAAAATATATGAAGTTTGAAAAGCACATTCAATCTATGGATTTGACAGATTAATTATAAATTTTTCACATCCATAGAAATTCTTGATCCTTTTGTGTTGTGTTTTACCATACATGTATTATTGTATGCATATGAGAGTTGCATTTTTACCTCCCCTTTTTTTTCCAGATAAGATGCTCCAGAAACCCTAATATTATTTTATACTCTTCTACGCCTGTTTTAGTGCTTAAAGTTTCTTTTGGTTTATAAATTTTTTTTTTAATCAAAAAAAAAAAAAAAAAAGAAAGAAAGAAAAGAAAAGGAAGAGGAATTTTTCATCTAAGCACATGATCATGCTTGAATGAGCAAAACAAGGTTGTGATCAGTGATCAGGTTTCTTAGACTTATTCTTTGATATTTCATGATAAACTTACCTCATATCTTCCATGCAGGTCAAGCTATCTCTGGTGGAAAATTGGTGATTGAGGTTTCTTACTTTGGGGTGCATGTCCGCACTGAAAAACATGATCTTTGTGAGGAGTCATCGTGCCCTATTTCAGTAGGCAAATTTGTGATCTCTCACACCCAGACTTTACCAGCATACACCCCACCAGTAAGTAACCTTTTACCAGGTTTAATACTTGGTGCTCTCTCATACTGAGAGTCGATTCACACACTTTTTATATGCTGACATGGTGACTTACTTTAACCAAGCAATATTCACTGCTGATTGATTGTCAGTTTATTGCCCTTTTAGGCTCTTGACTACAATACCTTGATCTTCACACTGCGTGATATACCTTTTATATTGCATTTGGTTCCTGGAAATGGGGGAAAATAGAAGAAAATGCACTTGATTTAAAAAAAAAAAAAAAAAAAAAAAGAAAAGAAAAAGTCATTTAGTTGATGGTTTAAAATTATGAGGAAAGCAAGAACTAAAAGGGGAATAATTTTCATAAATTCTTTTTAATCCTTAATAAATTTATCTGTGGCAATAATCATATTAGTGTTATCCTATTAGAAATGTTGGTGTTTCTTCTTTCAAAATGCATTACCTCCAGATCATTTTGCAGTGGTCAATGTGCCAATAAATGAATTGCATTCATGGATTTTTTTTTAAGGCCTAGTCGGAGAAAAAAGCACATGATCTGACATGGCATATGATGTAGCAGATTGGTTATGGTTTGGGAAATGATGTCTATAAGGATTTCTTTCTCAAAGGCTCAATTTTGTAGAAAACTCATTATATGATCTCTCAATCCCCGGCTCCCCCACCCCCCAAAAAAAATGCTGTCTCCCTCCCCCACCCAAAAAAGAAAAATGAAAAAGCATGTATGATATCTTTATCATTTACTGGATTATTAATTTACATCTTCCTCCATTGATGGGTCTAGGTTTTCCCTGCACCATTTAAGGTTATACTAGCCCCGAAGTAGAGGAGGAAGATGTTTGTTTTCATTAATCTTAACTGTGGATCTTATCAAATTTGTTATGTTAGTTGTGGCCCGCGTGTTGCACACATGGTCTTAAATATCGGCCATGATTGTTAACAGAAAATCCATTGGATTCAGAATCATAGACAGGCCATTATGGTAGTGGAAGGCCAATACAAATCATTATGATGTAAAACCCATTTTCTCCAATTTTGTTTATCAGCATTTTCTCCATTGTCTCCATTTTTTTCCACCTTTTCTCCCACTTTTTGCCTTCTCTTCATTGTTCTAGTTCTAAGCTACACCTTTGATTTTTGGTTTTTCTTGTCGAAATCAATAGTGTAAGCTTTAGACAAGAAAAATAAAAAATTTCAAGTCAAATCTGGAATCAAATCATTTCTAAACGGGACTTTTAGGTTGAATAGAATTCACTAAAACTCATTAGAAATATTTGAGGTTTAAACATATGTATCTAAAATTTTACTAAGTTGCGTGTCTTGAAAAAGTTCACAGTGCTGGTATACATGTTCTGTTACATAATGTCCCTAGCTTACTGCCTATTACACTGGGACCATGGTTGCAACCATTATTGTGCCTGCAATTTAAAACATTTTAAGGGGTAAACATTTCTGAATATCAAAATACATAAAAGAATTTTAAAAATATATACCTAATTACAGAGACATCATTAGTTGAAGGAGAAGCTTGTTATATCAAAAAAATTATTTTAGAAGAACAAAAATTATAAGTAATAGGGGATCCTTGCTTCTTAGAGAAGTCACAAGAAGGTTCATGTTTCCTTAAGTCTGTGGCCAGAGCAAGCAAAGAGGGCTGCTTATGTTTTAGATTTTTTTTTTTTTTTTTTTTTTTTTTTTTTTTTTTTTTT